>SNQJ01S0066640.1:49569-60098 GCA_010110895.2 Picea sitchensis
ATGTTGGGGCCGACTTCTTATTCTTCCTATTACAATTATACTTTAACCAATCCGCAAAAGGGGATTTGGTCTTTTACAATAGCCGACATGATCAATCCGCAATAGAGGATTGATCTAATGAATAATTCCACAATAATAATTAGAATACACTTTGCAGTTACATTATTTCAACACTCTCCCTTAACAAGAAGGGTATTCTTCAATAGCATCGGGTGAGAGAGAGGACTACATCATCAACAACATCAAGAGGACAACATCATCAATATCATCTTGGAACACAGATTGGTGTATCTATAAATCATCGGAAGTTTTCTCATCAACAACATCATCATTCTCAAAGGAAGGCAAACATCATCTACATCCATATGGATTAGTATAAAACTAATACATCATCATCACAGCACGAGGCTGGCTCGTCATCATAATATTGGACTGGATTTACATCACAACTCTCAAGCTGGAAGCACAGTACTCATCTTGCTTTACGTCACAACAATCAAGCTGGAAGCAAGATACTCGTCTTGCATTACGTCGCAACAATCAAGCTGGAAGAAATATATTAGATTGGATTTACGTCACAACTATCAAGTTGGAAGCACAATACTAGCCTCATCTCATCGTCTTGCTTTACGTCACAACAATTAAGCTGGAAGAAAGATACTAGACTGGATTTACGTCACAACTATCAAGATGGAAGCACAGTACTAGCCTCATCTCGTCGTCTTGCTTTACATCACAGCAATCAAGTTGGAAGCAAGATACTAGACTGGCTGTACGTCACATATATCAAGTTGGAAGCACAGTACTAGCCTCATCTCATCGTCTTGATTTACGTCACAGCAATCAAGCTGGAAGAAAGATACTAGATTGGTTTTACATCACAGCTATCAAACTGGAAGCACAGTACTAGCCTCATATCATCATCTTTCTTTACGTCACAACAATCAAGCTGGAAGCAAGATACTAGATATATCTCATCACAATACTACTCCCCCTTTCGAGGAATATCCTTTCGGACTATACCAAGCTTATCTTGAAAGTTCTCAAACTTTACACAAGATAGAGGCTTGGTCAACACATCAACAACCTATTCATCTATGCTAATGTACTAGAGATTTATGTCTCCTCTCTGCACCATGTCACGGATGTAATGATATTGGATCTCTATGTGCTTTGACCTGTCATGGAATACAGGATTATCTATCATCTTTATTCAGATCTTGTTGTCACATAGTATCATGGTTGCTTCCATATCTAGGTCAAATAGACCAGTCAACAACTTACGATTCCATATAGCTTCACAACTAGCAGAACACACAACAATGTATTCTGCTTCTGTTGTACTGAGAGAAATGTTGGATGTATTCCTATTCTTCCATGAGATCATGGCAGATCCCAAACTGAAACAACATCCTGAAGTGCTCTTCCTGTCAGAAACACTTCCAGCCCAATCTGAATCAGTATACCCACTCAATGTGAAATCATGATCTCCATCATAACTGATACCACAATCTAATGTACCCTTAAGGTACCTCATCACAGGTTTTGCGGCCTCTAGGTGAACATGTCTGGGTTCTACCAGAAACTGACTCAAAGTGTTCACGACAAAACAAATATCTGGTCTGGTGTTCATCAGGTACATCAGCGATACAATAATATGTCTATACAGTGTGGCATCAATCAATTCTGACGAAGTGTCGACCAACATCTTCAACTTCATTTCCATGGGTGTATTCATGGACTTGCACTCTAACATGTCGAATCTCTTCAGGATTTCAACTGCATACTTCCCTTGGTTAAGGAAGATCCTATTTGGACTCTTCCATACCTCAAGACCTAAGAAATAATGCATTAGGCCAAGGTATTTCATCTCAAATTCTAAGGCGAGCCTCTTCTTACATTCGGTGATGAGATTTTCTTCTCCGGTTAATAATAAGTCATCCACATACAACAATAATATCACTGGCTCATCATTCATAACTTTGAAATAGAGGTTAGAATCTTCTTTACTCTTGGTAAAGCCCAAGCTCGTCAAGAAACTATCTATCCGGCCATACCAAGCTATAGGAGCTTGCTTCAATCCATACAGAGCCTTCTTCAGTTTGCAGACATGAGACTTCTTGTCTTCAACTTCAAATCCTTGAGGTTTCTCTATATACACTTCTTCTTCGATGACACCATTTAGGAAAGTTGTCTTTACGTCCATCTGGTGTAACTTCCACCTCATCTTAGATGCAAGGGCTATGATGGTTCTGATCGAAGTGTATCTGGCTATATGGCTACAGGAGCGAATGTCTCTTCATAGTCAATGCCTTCCTTTTGAGAAAATTTGCGAGCAACAAATCTTTATTTATACTTCTCAATACTTCCATCAGCAACATGTTTTATTTTGAAAATCCATTTGGAGGATACCACATCCTTACTCTTCAGTCTGGGAATTGTTTCCCATACATTGTTCTTTATTTTGGATTGGTACTCTTTTGTCATGGCATCTGCCCATTCCTTCTTCTAAATGGATTCTTCAAAGCAAGTAGGCTCTTTCTCTAGGATATCACACATCAAATCCATATAATGGAGAATGGATTAGGTCTCTTCACCTGTCTCATTGTTCCTTCAGGAACACCATACTTCTCTCCATCTTGAATAAGCTCTCTTGCCCAAGTATTATTTCTTTTATGGGAGATCATCATCTAAGGAGGTTCTTGAAATTATACTATGTCATGATCTTCTAGAATCTCCTCATCAGGAGAAGTTACGACTTCCCTCACTAGTTCTACAGCTCTGGGAACCTCCCTCACTGATTCTGCAATTATGGGGATTACGAGTTCCTCTTCATATATTTCTTCAAGCTGGCATCTTCTCTATTTCTTGAGTGATGCATCTTCATCAAAGGTCACATCCCTGCTGATCTCAATATGATGGTGACCCGGTATATAAATCCTGAAGGCCTTGGAGACCTCACAGTATCCCACAAATATTCCCTTNGGAAAGTTGTCTTTACGTCCATCTGGTGTAACTTCCACCTCATCTTAGATGCAAGGGCTATGATGGTTCTGATCGAAGTGTATCTGGCTATATGGCTACAGGAGCGAATGTCTCTTCATAGTCAATGCCTTCCTTTTGAGAAAATTTGCGAGCAACAAATCTTTATTTATACTTCTCAATACTTCCATCAGCAACATGTTTTATTTTGAAAATCCATTTGGAGGATACCACATCCTTACTCTTCAGTCTGGGAATTGTTTCCCATACATTGTTCTTTATTTTGGATTGGTACTCTTTTGTCATGGCATCTGCCCATTCCTTCTTCTAAATGGATTCTTCAAAGCAAGTAGGCTCTTTCTCTAGGATATCACACATCAAATCCATATAATGGAGAATGGATTAGGTCTCTTCACCTGTCTCATTGTTCCTTCAGGAACACCATACTTCTCTCCATCTTGAATAAGCTCTCTTGCCCAAGTATTATTTCTTTTATGGGAGATCATCATCTAAGGAGGTTCTTGAAATTATACTATGTCATGATCTTCTAGAATCTCCTCATCAGGAGAAGTTACGACTTCCCTCACTAGTTCTACAGCTCTGGGAACCTCCCTCACTGATTCTGCAATTATGGGGATTACGAGTTCCTCTTCATATATTTCTTCAAGCTGGCATCTTCTCTATTTCTTGAGTGATGCATCTTCATCAAAGGTCACATCCCTGCTGATCTCAATATGATGGTGACCCGGTATATAAATCCTGAAGGCCTTGGAGACCTCACAGTATCCCACAAATATTCCCTTCTTTCCTGAGGGTTCTAGCTTGTTTCTCCTTTCTTTTAGAATATGTATAAATATTGGGTAGCCAAATATTTTGAGATGGCTTACCTCTGGTTTCTTTCCGGTGAGCATCTCTTATGGGGTCTTGAACCCAAGTGCACTATGGGACAATTGGTTTTTCCCATAAGCACATACATGGTTGTCACAACTTCCATTATCGTTATGTTCTTTCTTTCAGCTACACCATTTTGTTGAGGATTATAGGGAGTAGTGAGTTCCCTCTTGATCCCAACATCTTTGCAGAAGTTCACAAACTCTTTTGAGGTGTATTCTCCTCTATTATCTGACCTGAATATCTTGATATTTCTTTCATAAAGATTCTCTATCAAGGCTTTGAATTCCTTGAATTTGTTGAACACTTCATCTTTTGATTTCAAAAAATACACCCAGGTCTTACGAGAAGAATCATCAATAAATGATACATAGTATACATACCCACTAATGGAGGATGATGGAATTGGGCCACACACATCTGATTGAATGAGTTCTAGGACTCCTTATGATTTGTTGTCTCTCTTTGGAAAAGGGTTCTTGATTTTCTTCCCTTGTGCACATCCATTTCACACGCCTTCATGGTCAACTTTGAGTTCTGGTAGACCTATGACATATTTTCATATGTATGGTAGCACCTTGTAGTTGATGTGAGCTAATCTTCTATGCCATAGTTCACATGGATTCTCAATGGCATGGGTCATGGCAGCTTATGAGTGACCCTTTAGCTTATACACGCCACCTTCTTCTTTTCCAATGATGATTGCTTATTTTATGGTTTCTCCTTTAGTAAGTTTCCTTCTACAACCTTCACTATAACTTCCTCAGGGTTATTACCTGTGACCTAGAACAAGGTCAACAAAAAAACAAGCAAGAATAATATCCTTTTGATAATATGAAGCAATAACATGAACAATCATCACAGTAGCTCCTTTAGAGCTATCACGTGTAACTTGTCTCAAGAAAAGATTAAAGGTAAGGAATACAATACAAAATGAGGTCAACATTCTCATATTGTTGTGATCAAACATTCCTCCAGGGCAACCTGGAACTAACACACGAGATTTCTCCTGGAACCTGGAGTCTTGTCCTTGAGTGTGCTGCTACTTTCCTTCCAAGTCTCCTTTACTCAATATGACAAGTGTTTTCTTCAACCTGTCTTTTATACTAGGACAATATGTTCTCTTGACAGAAGGTTAGGTTATATAATAAACTCTATGATCTCTTCTTTAATCCATCTAATAATTTGATCATAGCTTCAACATGCAACACTGATCAAAATAATGTCATAACAAATATATGCCTATCAGAATAATCAAACCTGAGTTGTGTTATTCTTCTGAATGTGTTGGATCTTTAGATCCTTCTGGATCTATGGCAAGAGATCCCTTCTCCTTTAAATACTCTTTAAATTTTAACCATTTAAACATATGTGAGTACATACCTCTGATAGCATTTGCAGGTAGTGGCACCATCTGGAAGCAGCAGTAATCATTACCAACTCTTGAAAATTTCAAGGGTAACTCTGAGACTGCAACTGGTTCTGAGACTGCAACTGGTTCTAAGACTGCAACTTAGGGTTTTATGAGGAAACTCTAATTTTTCAAACTTCAAATTTTGAAATTTTGATCCAGGGGACAGATGCCCTGAGTTGAGGCGAGTAAGCTGGTGTAGTCAGATTTATGAAAATCCAACTTTTACCCCCTCAAACTTGATTTGCGGATTTATGGACTGGTGCTTCTGGTTTTCTGGTACCTCTGGTACTCTGGTACTTCTAGTACTTCTGGTACTCTAGTTTTTTGGTACTTCTCGTACTTTGTGAAACTAGGGTTTCACTTTCCGGGAGATCTAGCCACTAAAAAGTTGTGTTGAGAATGCCAAAATGATTCTTTAGGGAGGGCACACTTTTCTAGATGGTTTTGGGACTGAAATACCTCACCAACAAAAATCCCTAATTTGCATGTACGACAACAGTGACGTTTTTCACTTTCTCTTGTGAAAGATGCTCTCTTCAGCTTAGCTTTGATACCATGTTAATGTTTAAGCTATTATTAGAGTTCTTTTCATTTCAATAGATAAAAATATCATAAGATAGGATCACTGAGAAATACACAATCACAAGAGACACATCATTTATCTTGGGAAACACTCATGGGGGAGAAAACCCAACAAAACTTCCTTATTGTAGATAGCCAATACAATGCCAAGAGATAACTCAAACAAATACAGAAAGTCCTCTCCCAAGGATGCACCTCTCTCTCTCTCTCTCTCTCTCTCTCTCTCTCTCTCTCTCTCTCCAACTGCGGCTCTGAAACTTGTCTCTCAAATGAACAAGTGAGTGTGTGTCTAAGTGAGGCGCTAGCCTCCTTATTTATACAATTTTGGCATGCGTGGAAGTGTCTCTTCACTGGCAGGGCCGACCTCTTCTTCTGGGTGGTTATACAAAAATTTAATATATTCTGGGGCCTCTTTAATATATTCTAGTTCCGACTTCTTATTCTCCCTATTACAATTATACTTTAACCAATCCGAAATATGGGATTGATCTAATGAATAATTCCACAATAATAATTAGAATACACTTTGCAGTTACATTATTTCAACAATGGGAAGGCACAGAAAACAAACAAGTGAACCAGAGGAAGATATGGAAGGATCAGGTGATGAAAGTGAGCCACGGGTTTTAACAGGTATAGCAAAGGAGTTGAAAATATCCATAGAAAATACCCAATATACACTTCAACACCATCTACAGGAAACCCAGGAGACAATGCATAGGGGACAAATTGAAATGAGGGAGACTTTGGAAAAACTAAATTTTATCCAGGACAAGATTGCACAACTCCTTATGCAGATGAACCATGGTGGGAATGGTCCAAATATTAATGCAAGAAGGGAAGCCAATGGTTCTCATGGGGGAACTAGACATTATAATGAGCAAGATATTCACTATCATATAGAGGGACAGAGCTTTGGAGGGGGAAATTCTAGGGGGAAAACACACAGTAGAGCCACTCCTAGACCCTATATGCCTACATTCTTGGATGGCCAGCCACATGATAACCACTTCAATGAAATAGAATACAACTTTGAGGAATATGTCAGGGAGTATGCAACATTGAGTGCAAGATTCAGGAGACATGTTACCTTGGATCAATATTGTGGTATCAAGCTTAGGGGTAGACCCAAAAACTATCACAAGAACAAAAATGAGTTGGAGCATATGGAAGGTAAGATGGAGATTCCATACTTTAATGGATTTTCAAGGGTAACTGTGCAAGGTTGGGTGCAAAAGTTAGATACCTACTTACAGCTTAACTCCATGAGGGAGATGGATGCCATCAAGTTTGTCACCATTTACTTTTGAAGGAAAAGCTCATGATTGGCGGTATCCTGGTATGACTACCTTAGGTCATAACCAGATTATTGTTTATACAAAGTTCACTTAGAGACTTATTGGCAGGTTTGATCAGGGAGATCCAGAGCTACATTTCAGGGAGCTCACACAACTCAGGCAAACTGGGTCACCAGAGATCTATATAGAGGAGTTTCATAGGGTGGTCGTAATGGTGCCATATGTGTCTCAAGATAGATTGATGATTCTCGTTACTGAGGGTTTGATGGAACCCCTACAGGGTTGGGTCAATGATTTTAAGCCTTCCAACCTACATGAAGCCATATGGAGGACTAGGGATTTGATGGGATCTGTAGAAAAAAAACAAATTTTCTCCTAGACCACCCATAAACCCAGGGGGGAGATATCAAAGGGGATTAGACAAAGGAAAAGGTAGGATGGATGAGGCTACTAGGAGGGAATTGAGGAGGAAGCAACTTTTATTCACATGTAAGGAACCTTGGGATCCAGGGCACAAATGCATGGGTAAAGGCAAGGCACATTACATTGAGGTGATTTCTTATGATGAGGAGGAAGAAGATTCCGGACACATCCAGAACATGGAAGAAAATCCACCTAGAATAGACCCTACAGAGAATGAAGAAGAGGAAGAAGTAGGTTTCGGCCTTACAACAGACAAGAAGGTCACAATATCCTTCATCAGTGGGGTGCCTAAATTCAACAACTTCAGGATGAGAGGAGTTCTTAAGGGACAAAAGGTTTCAGTACTCATTGATGGGGGAGCTTCACATAACTTCATTGATTCAACTTTATTGAAAATAAGGAATATACCTACGATTGAGTTTGAATGCTTTCATGTGGAGGTAGCAGGGGGGTGCACTATGCCTTGTGACAGGTATATTCCAGGGATGAAACTTACATTTGGAAGGCATGACTTGGCACATGATTTATAACATCATCTTATGAGTTCAGTGGCTTAGTACCTTGGGACCTATCACTACCAACTACAAAACCATGGAGATGTCATTCATTGAATAAAATGGGAGAAAGGTGATACTAAGAGGGATGTCAGGTAATAGACCTAGAGTGGTAACAACAAAGTGCATGGAGGCCATTTTTAGGAGAGAAGACATTGTATATGTAGTAGAATGTAGAATATCAGTTCAGGTGGATAAGAAGGGGCATCCTCATTACTCTCAAGAAATTCATAAAATTGTTGATAGACACAACAAGGTATTTGAACCTATTCCTCCAGGAGCACCACCAGATAGGGGGTTTGAGCATATTATAGAATTGGAAGAAGGAGAAAAACCTATCATTACTACTCCTCATAGATACCCAAAAAAGTATATGTAATATACCATATATAAAATGTATGCAAAACAGAAATAAAAGGCTAGAAATGGTAGAATAACAACAATATAACCAGAACAATCACCACAATAGCACTGAAATGATATGAGAATAATAACAGAAATAACACTTTGAATCTGAAAGAAATGTTCACGGGCCTCTTCGAGGGGGCAACCTCCAGTTGAGCAGAGCTCTATTACAATAATATCCAAGCTAGGGTTCTCATACCCTCGACTCTTATTTATACTAAAAAGAAGCATCTAGAGGAAGATCCTTCTAGAAGCGGAAGCTTTTATTAGGTCTTCTTACATTCGCCTTATTCCATTTTATTGAAAGGCCTTATTAATATTGAACTTTATTACATCCAAATATATTGTTCTACCTATGTGCAGGTTAGGACTCTAACATGTCCACCCCCTTAAAAAAAGCCTTGTCCTCAAGTCTTGAGATGAGGAAATTGTTGCAGAATGGTAGTTGGTTCCCAAGTGGCATCTAATGGAGTTGTATCTTTCCACTGGACTAGCACTTCCTTGATGGTTCTCTGACATAGGTGATGCTCACGTTGGTCCAGAACAGCTTATGGTTGTAACCAAATGGATCCTTCTTCAGCTAACTCTGGTAGGTTGGTTTGAATTTGTCACTTAGCTTCAATCACCTTCTTTAAGCATGAAACATGAAAAACAGGATGTAGCTTCGAATTGCTAATCAAAGCTAACTGATAGGATACTTTTCCCACACGCTTTAGAATGGTATAAGGACCATAAAATTTGGGCACTAGCTTCTGACAATGCTCGGCCTTGAGGGAAGTTTGCTTGTAAGGTTGCAGTCGAAGAAACACATGATCCCCTTCTGCAAATTGACGTTCAAAGAGACCTTGATTTGCTTGTTGCTTCATGTGATTCTGTGCCATGAAAAAATTCTCTTTGAGGGTACGGAGAATAGCCTCTCAATATGTAAGTGTTAGGTCAACCGCCTGGACCTTCAAGGCACCTGATAAGTATGAGAGAACTGAAGGTGGCTTATGTCCATATACCGCTTCAAAGGGATTCATGCGTGTAGATGTATGGTATGAAGTTTTGTACCACCATTTAGCTAGGGGTAACCATTGAGCCCACTGATTTTTCTTTTCCGAGCCAAAACACCTCAAATATGTTTCCAAACACTTGTTGACATTTTATGTTTGGCCATCAGTGTGGGGATGATAATTTGTGTTGAGATGCAATTCAGTGCCTTGTATCTTGAACATTTCTTGCCAAACATTGCTTGTGAAAGTGGGATCGCGATCAGAAATAATAGAGTGCGTCATGCCATGAAGCTTGAAGAGCTGATCCATAAAAATTTGAGCCACCGTGGATGCTATAAACGGGTGTTGAAGGGCGTAGAAATGAGCATACTTGGAAAGGCGATCAACAACCACCATGATGACTGACTTATTTCCCGATCTGGGTAAGTCGGTAATAAAATCCATAGAGATATCCCCCCAAATAGCAGGTGGAATCGGGAGCAGTTGTAGTGTACCCGACGATTTGATTGTTTCTCCCTTGTTGCGTTGACACACATCACATTCAGCGACAAAATTACGAATGTCCTATTTCATACCATCCCAGAAAAAGGAACGTTTGACCCTGTCATAGGTTTTGGTGAACCCGGAGTGCCTTGTTGTGGGTGTAGCATGAAGCTCATAAATTACCATGGATTTAAGCTTTGATTGTTCACTTAAATACAAACGGTCTTTGTATCGAAGTTCATCATGGAGCCAAGAGTACCCTGGGGAAGCTAGAGCATTGGACTGCAATTGTTGGATTAGATGCAGACTTTTGGGATCTTGTAGCCATTCCTGGCGAATGACTTGGAGCCAATCTAGTACAACGAATGAAAGAGAAAAAAGGGATCCTTCATCTTCATATTTTCAGGAAAGTGCATCTGCAACCACATTGTCTTTTCCTTTCTTGTAAATGATCTCATAATCATATCCAAAGAGCTTAGTCACCCATTTTTGTTGTTCTGGG
>SNQJ01S0066640.1:70747-83152 GCA_010110895.2 Picea sitchensis
CATACATGAATGAATGAGTAGAGGCCCTTGCCTTTCCTTTATATTTTTTTCTCTCCTTGTCCCTCCAAAGTGACTTTCATTTTATTAATATTTAATTAATTAATTAAATCACTTTAATTAATTAATTAACCTTTTTACCTCTGAAAAACACCTTATCTCTCATTGTGGCTTCCCTGGCCACTAAAATTCACTTCTCACCATCCCATCTTGTAGTGTTTCTTCTCCCGATTCCAATGAGATATTACATTGAGAGGTTCCTCCAAGTAATGTGCCCAAAATGACCTCTTCAGTGAATTCAATTAGCTTATAGCTCAAAATAGTCAAAATCATGGAAATCGTTGGAATGAAATGAAAGAAAAGCCAACATGTGTGGTATGGCTCATAATGATGGAATATGATGAGAAATGCAAGTTGGAGCCCACAATGCCTCTCAATAACTCATGTACTCACTATAACATCCATCTGGCTACTCTAGTCATCATAAACCTCTGCACTGTGATGATGTCCCAAAGTGGGGACATTACAGTTGAGCCTTTATGTCGTGTTTCCTTTCTGGTCGACATAGGTTTCCTGTACAAAGTTTGTCTCTTCCAACACTTGGAAACACAATGCTTGGGTGAATGACAATAAGTACATGGATAAATATTCCACAAGTTCCAGATTACTTGATTATGCTTATTATAATCAAAAGGAGAATTGGTAAAAATATGAACATTATACCTTCCATGTTGATCTTCACCTTGCTTTGGAGATGACTTGCATTCACTACCACAATCCTAAAGTGATGCACCATTACCTTTGGTGAAGTGTTCCTGCAATGTCTTAAGTTGGCCATTTGAAGCATTACTTGCTTCCAAAGTTTTGGAACCAATCTTGGAGGATGCTCCAAGATCCACTTCGCCATATCCCAATCCTAATAGGATTCATGATACCTAGACCTTTACATCCAATGCCCTTTCCTTCTTCATAACCCATCTTGGTTAGTATTCTCAAACCTACACCTTTTGTATGTTTTCGAATGCACCAAAACCAATTTGATGAGAAGAAGGAGAATTTGATGAATGACCTTCATTGCATACCTCAGAGTTGTTTTCTGAAATAGATGTAGAAGTCACTTCCTTCAATCCTTCTTTGACTTTTTTGTTCTTTGAATCTTTTACTTGAGGTGATCTCTTTCATTCCAAGTAGTCTTCATACAACACTTTCACCATCTCGGCCATGGAAAACACCGAATTTCTGAACTCTTTCTCATCTTAAGAAAGTCCTCTTGTAGATGCCATTTTCTCCCTTGAGATGAGCTCTTCCCTGGCTAACATGCAAACTCAAATTCCAAATTTCAACTAGCTATGATACCACTTGATCCGAAAAGATCTTTTAATGACTATGGTTGAGTTATTATTTGCATGTG
The DNA here is from genome assembly GCA_010110895.2 of Picea sitchensis. Taxonomy (NCBI): domain Eukaryota; kingdom Viridiplantae; phylum Streptophyta; class Pinopsida; order Pinales; family Pinaceae; genus Picea; species Picea sitchensis. The sequence goes on from SNQJ01S0066640.1 coordinate 72,156, forward strand.
TTAATTAATCATTTATGAAGCTGAACCAAAGAGCATGAATTTAATGAAGAAACATAGAAGCCATAAAACAATATACAGATATGAACATAAACATGAATAACAACAAACCATAACAAGAGAAGTGATAACGGAGTTCGACAAGGTTTTCTACGTCTCCGGACCTTTGTCTCAGTGGGGGAGGCTTCTTTATTAATTCTTCAATGCTTACAAAGTACATCAAATGGACTCCATTCTGATCTCGCTGTGTTCTTCTCGACCTCATAAATCCAATGCAACTGACATCACTGAAAAAGGATGAGTATAGCCTCTGGAAATGGCCTCCAAAGTTCTGCTCCTCAACAACTCCCCTACATAAAAATGGCTTTGGCTTGGCTTTGCTTCAGATATAACTCTTCTCTAACTGTCCTCCCATGGCCTCAAACAGGCCTGGTTTATATAGATTTGAAGTTGGTTATCCTTCCCCAACTTCCTCCCAAAATATGGGCTCAAAAAGAGCCCAATATGTGATCCAGAATTGGATCCAAGAGGCTTCCCAGGTCCAGAAAAGGCTCAAAAATGAAAGTTCTCAGAATCAGAAGAAACCAATTCCATTACGAGCGTCTCATCGCATTGATTTCGATCATATATTTACTTTCTCAAATGGATGTTGTATGTGAAAGTTATCGCAATTTGATTGTTTTCCCAAATAGCTAAAAAGTCAACAGGTCAACTGGCAAAAAGTCAATGCTGACGTCAGCATGACATCACCATGTTGACATCAACATAGTGATATGTGTCAGGATGCCAGCAGGGTGACTGTGCAGTGACAGGGATCAATGCAGTGTGGACAAGTGGCACATTGTGGACCATTCCAACGTTGACATGTGGCACTTCATGGACCAATGAAAGGGTGCCATGTGGCCCAGACATGGGCTGCAATGTGGCATCCCCCTCATTGACTGATTGGGAAAATTTTTGAAGCTCATTGGGTTCGACCCCATGACCTTTTAGTAGAGCAGAGCTTTGGGAATGGACCAAACACCAATGCGCCAAAGTATTTCTTGTTTATATAAAACCACATTTAATTTAATTAAAGTTGAAATATGTGTTAAGTGGGGGTGGAAATGGTTGGGGCTAGGCCCCAACCCACATATTTGCGCATCTGCATACGCCCACACCCCAACAAATAAGCGCTTCACTCCATGGATAAGTTAGGGTGTGAGGACTATGGATTGTTGGCGCGGGATTTGGGGGAGTAGCCCCGATTTCATGGGGATCCCACACGAACATACAAAGGAGCCAGCGTATAGGAGGTTAGACCATGGTTCCACCTGAAGAGCATGCGACCAGGTGTTAGCCAAAGAGTGGACCAGCGCGCAGCCCCTAAGGGGTTGGCGCTTGGCCATATGGCCTCATATGACTATGATTAAGGGGGTGCATGTCAGTCAAGGGGGCTAAGCCCTATATTAAACATAAAGTGGGTTTTTGACTTTAATGTAATGATTTTATATTGATTTGTAAGCCTGTAAATGTAGGATTTGGCCCATTTTGGAGGGATATTGGGCTCTTTTTAAGCCCATATTTTGGGAGGAAGTTGGGGAAGGATAACCAACTTTAGATCTATATAAACCAGGCCTATTTGAGGCCATGGGAGGACAGTCAGAGAATATTTATGCTGAAGCAAAGCCATTTTTATGCAAAGGAGCATAACTTTGGAGGCCATTTTCGGAGGCTATACTCGGCCTTTTTCAGTGCCATTAGTTGCATTGGATTTCTGAGGTCGAGAAGAACACAACAAGATCAGAATGGAGTCCATTTTATTTACTTTTGATGTACTTTTCAAGCATTGAAGAATTAATAAAGAAGCCTCCCCCACTGAGACAAAGGCCCGGAGACGTAGGCAACCTTACCGAAATTCGTTATCACTTCTCTTGTTATGGTTTGTTGTTCTTCATGCTTATGTTCAGATCTGTATATTGTTTTATGGCTGCTATGTTTCTTCATTAAATTCATCCTCTTTGGTTCAACTTCATAAATGGTTAATTAACACATGCAAATAATAACTCAACCACAGTCATTAAAAGATCTTTTTGGATCATTGATCTACCCCCAGGAAGCAAGATACACAATGTATTTCATGTATCTTGTTTAAAAAGAGCCACAGGGAAACACATCATTACTATTGAGTAACTACCTCCCTTGGATGAGGAGGGAAAATTGATACTTATACTGGAAGAAGTGTTAGAAGTAAGGGAGAAGAGGCTAAGAAAGAGGAACATCATGGAGTACCTGATCAAATGGAAGAACTTACCTATAGAAGATGCTACTTGGGAAAATGAATAGGTTCTTCAGAAGGCAGGTTTAGAATTTCTTATGGGAAAGCAATTTCCAGTGGGGGAGATTGTAATGTCCCCCACCTCTTGACAAGAGGTTATGAGAGACTTAGTAGTCTAGTTGTCCCCACTAGACTATAGTCTCATGAGTCATGGGGACTAAGAAACCCCAAAGTATTCACCTAAGCACAATGTTATAATTTAAAAGTGAATTTGGGGAGATAAGGTAAAGTAAGTGGAGGAAAAGACCACATGAGGAAAAGAAAAGAGTTAACCTTAGGAGTTGGTCAGCTAACTCAACTGAGAAATAGAACATGGGTAAAAAAGTAAAAGAGAGGCTCCTCACTCATCATTATGGTTATTATTACTTTTGCATCTTGAGCTCTAGAGCCAAAGATGTTTTGAGGCTTTTGGGATAACAAACCCTAGAGATCAATTTGGTGGTGAAAGATCCCACCTATCCTGGTCCAAGCTTGGTCACGAAGGTGCAATATTCCTCCCCCACCATTCTAAAATAGCTACAGGTTATTAAGCCAATGGAGAAAGAGGTAATGTGTAGCTTCTGGGGTTTTCCAGTAGGAGGGTGCACCTATTGAGGAGGATCCACTCGATACAGAGAGAAGAGGAGGTTTTGGGTCCCAAAACCTATTGGGATTCCATTGTGTGGCCTAGGGTTCCTTTTCTATCCTATTGTGGAAAGGTTTTCTCTGCTGGACATTTTATTGGGAGCTTGACATGAGTTTGAGAGGAGGATGACACACTGCAAAAAGGGGATCCATCCATTTTAGGGATCAGAACACCCTCGATCGGCCTAATACTCAGCCAGGGAGTTTGCATTTCCCCGATCTATTGTTCTAGTGATTTTTGTGGGATTTGGAGGTCTTTAGGAGGGAGGCTGAAATATTGGTGAGCTATAGCCAACAGGAAGTGTGCAAATCAACCAGGGAGAGTAGATCCATCTCTTGAAGGGAAAAAAATTGATATTGTTCCTTTCTCCAGGGATTTGTGGTGCCTTTGGAGGCTATTCTCTTCAGTTTTGGATCTTTTTGGAGAAACTATCATTCCAACTTGATTATTCTTCTTGTATTTATCCAAATCTGCAGATCTATTGTATCAAGATCATCATATTATCTAAATAAAGGTCAAATCTGAAGTTGTTGTCTCTTTCTTGGTCTCCATTGTTTGTATCTTGTCATTTTCTTTTGCTATATGCTATGTTATATATCTGTATGCTATAATCTTCTAAGAACACACCTTCAATGCACAACTTAATGAAGTAAACCTCCATAACACATTGAAACAATAAAACAAATAGTTAAACAACCCTTGGTTCTAGGAAAAATAGCTTGGGAATATTACACCACAAGTCATATGAATCATGCTAAGTAAGTCACATTTAATAAAAGAACCACCCAAAAAAGTGCATCAAATCCCCCCTTTTCAAATTAAACAAATGCTCAAAGACCTTGTAAACTTTGTCAAATTTAGGTGTGGGAGGGGTGTCATGGTGCCCTATTGGGTAGGCCAATCCCCAAGTCAAGGAATGTTTCCCAAGAATAACCTATATAGATCATGTAATGAGTATCAGGTGCATTGGGGAAATAATCTTGGGCATGGGGTTCTTGAAATATCAAGGGTTCATATTGTCTCATTTATGGGTGCCTTTGTGGAGGGTGTGTTACATCCTTGAGTTCCCTTTATTTGTAATGCAACCTTTTTCCTATCCCTTTATTTCACTTTTCATTAAGTCTGAACATTGAGTGCTATGTGCACTAGAAATAAAAGAGCACTGCAATTGCACTTGAAGTTAGAACACATTGGGTGATATGTGCACTAGAAATGAAAGAGCATCGCAATGCACTCCCCCTTCAAGTGGGACACTTTTTATTTTTATTTTTTTACTTAAAAGTCCTTTATTCCTTTAGAGAAGTGTTTCATGGCTCTCATGGCTTTAGGGAAAGAATTTATTTCTGATGTTAGCTACAATACCTCTGGGCCTTTAGCCCCTTCTTCCCATGAAATGAGGTACACACCCTTCTTGAGGTCATTGCAGCCAAAAACCCAAAAGATGAGGAAAAAGAGGGGAAGAAGTATGGAAAGTGGTAAGTATGAGTGGAAATGGTGCGATGGACCTTCAAGGAAACCCCCCAATAGCAACCCTTTTCCCAAGGGTGACCAACTTGCTAGGATACTATGCCAACCACCAAGGTGAAATTAGGAAAAAGATATAATTTCCAAGAAAAATGTTCCATAATCAAGAAAGGACTCTTTGCAACATGCTTAAATGCTTAAAATATTAAAGTGACACTTACCATGAGACTAGACTTGTTACCTCATGAAGCAAGACCTTCTATCTTCTGGGAATTAGGCTGGTGTAGTGGACATTTCTCTACTACCAATGATGATGATGATGGTGAAATGTGGTGAAGAAGAGGGGATATGTGGGTTGTGGTATCCATCCATCTCTTGATACTACATATTTTCTATCTGTGGGCCTTGAGACTTCATCTCCTTAGTTACCCCTAGGTTGGGGGGGTAACAAGATAAACTCAGAACGATGACCAAATTTATCATGGATAAATGCAACCTAGATTTGATTTGGAATCATTTAAAAAGAATGAAGGTCAAAGCCCTAGTTATATTGAATGAAAAATATTCGTTTATCAAATCATCTTTAACCACTTTTCAAACCTAATATTATGCCTCTAGTGGAATATCTAGTGTTTGAGCAAAAAACGATGATATCATGTTCTTCATTTTTCCATATTGGTGACTTTGTTTACATTTTAAAACATGGTCATTATAAGGAAAGTCTTTCACTCCTATCTTTCAGTGCATACCTTGCTCATCGATTTGAATAAATATGGATAATTATTGTCCTTCACATAACTCTTCGGTGATACTTACATGGGTTATGTATTCGACCCATCCTCATTCTTTTGTCCACACAATTTCTCTATGCTTCATTCTACTTTGTCAATTGGATCACAGTTTTTGTTTAGAATGCGGATTGGTTGACACATAAGTTCTTGATATTTCGGTTATTGGAAAGAATTATAAATAAAACAAATCATAAATCTACAAATATTGGTTGGTTGATACGCCATTTTGAAAGGATAATGTGAGGGTTGTGTTGGATAGTTTGTATTTTGTGTCATTGATGTCAACATTATAGGGGGAGTTTGTTTGTTCTGTTATCACTCCAAGAAACTCCTTAGGGTTGTAGATTAGGGATGCTTGGTAACTTAATAAATCATGAATAATGAAAGTGTGGATCAATGGGATAATAGAGAGTAGCTAATGGGAAGACAACTCACAATGCAATTGAATGAAACAGTGCTTTTAGGAATCAATGACCAGACAGAGTAATATCAAAAGGTATGGAGAAAATTGATCTAGATAATCAAGTATAGCAGTGTGTAGGATCATACAAGCCAGCAAGAATTCCTTTAGTTCAATTTCATGAGCTTAATAAGAAATTAATAATTCTTAGAAGTTGAGCTAAACTGAAATAAAGTACAGAACATGGAATAGATGAAGAAATCAGTCATTAACAACAAAAGAAGATTGTCTTTCTGTATTGAAAAATAAGTGTCTTAGTACAATAGAAAAAGAGTATCCAAAATTGAACCCCCTGTCTCTTAGAAAAGCTAGGCATTTATAGCCTTTTACAATCAGTTTTCAGATCCTAAAACAATGGATCTGATATTCTAAAAATAGAAAGTCAAAACTGATTTACAGAAGATAAGGAGAGATCCTCAAGATGAGGTCAATCTCTATCTTTTGGTCTTCAAACATTGGTTGAAAGTTGATGAAGTGTAGCCTAGCCTTCCAAGGCTCTTTTTTCTGTTCCTCTGAAAGTGGAATTCGAATTTGATGATGTGTGCCAAAAATCTTGAAATTCTACCTTTTAAAATGAGGCCAAATGTGTTTGAACAACCTCTCTCTGACCTTATCTCACAAAAGTAGCATTTAAATCTAACTTGATAATTCACCACCTATCTATTCCAAGAGGTTTCATCTCTTTCTGGCTCGAAAATTTCTGATCTGGGCGAAATTTTGAGTCTTCTGGTCATTACAGGCTTTCACCAGCTAATTTACCCGAAAATCCACTCCTTAGCTGGTGAAAGGCGGAGCTTTCACCAGCTAACTAGTTATAATTCTGCCTTCTGTGCTGGTGAAAGCGCAGATTTTTTCAAAATCAAATTTCTCAGTCATGGAGAGTCTGTTTTGCATGCTTAAATAGTCGATCGACATCTACAAATCCTAAGACTTCCAATGGTGCTTTAAAATCTGCATTTGGATCTCATTAAACTATTAAAAATTTCCCTACAAGATTAGGCATCGTTCTTTCAAAAATGCCAGTGCGTTTTTTATCGCTAACATCTGGCTCCAACTAGGATGGATACCTCCCTGTGAGGTATCCAAGAACCTGGAAGACCTTGTGCCTTTAGTATTGGGCCATGGATTCATTCAGCCTCTTCAGTCCAAGCAATGTTTACAACTTTCTTTTATGTCTTTGGCTATTTACAAGATCCCTTAAAATTTTGTTTCTGAAAACTCTGCCACTTGTCTTTTGCTAAATTAAAATCTGCATATTGTTCCCTCAATCTTGAACAAATTATATCACAAGCATCTTAAGGATTTATCTTCAATTTGTTGCTTTTAGGACTCAAAGATATTATGTGCCAGATATATCCTAGAAATGTGGAAATTGGGCAAAATTTTGAGTGATCTAGTTAAAACAGCTTTCGGTGGTTAACTGTATCTAGAATTTGGCACCTTATCCACCGAAAGTACTATGTTTCGATGGTTAATGAGCACACACAGGCTCGCCTAAACCACCGAAAACAGAAACTTACCCAAAAATCAAAATTTGTTGAATCTCGATTACCTGCAAGAGTACAAAGACCTCAGGGCTTGCTAGACGAAGCTCCTCTCTCTCTCTTACTGGACTTAGGTGTGATTGCCCTCTTGTTCCCACAGTTGTAGTTCTTAGGTGTGACTGCCCTCCTATTCCCACAGCTGTAGGCTGAAGTATTTATTTGATGCATTTGAAGCAAATTGCATTTCTGAGGTTTGTTTGTCGTCACTCTGATTACCAGAGCTTGATTTGGTAGCCCAATTACACCGAATCGGTCTACTCCCAAGAGTTTTTCCTGTCATCTGATTTATTGCATTATCAGCATCCTACTGATTTCTGAAGGAAACAAATCCAAATCCTCTTGTCCTGCCAGATTTTTGATCCCACATAACCCTTGCATTTGAACAAAATAGAAAAACAAGCAAAGAGAGATGCATCTGTAAACTCTGGGCTGAGATCGCCAACAAAAATGTTGTAGTGACCTGTTGTGTCTTTTCTTTGTCTCACAATCACCATGGATGCAAGGTGAGCTGACTGAGTTAACTCTGCGATCAAACTGGTTGATCCATAGTGAAATACTGATGTATCTTATTGGCCTTAGATACAGTAGGTTCAACAGATGATTGTGCTATCTCTGGATGCGCCTCCAAGTACCAAACACCATCAACCTCAGCCCTTAAAGAAGATCCTGACTTTGCCATAATTAACTGTTGATGTGTCCCTCAAACCCAGGTCTTATGCATGTAATTGATGAACATATAGATCTAGAGTCAAAGCGTGTGACTCAACAAGAAACTATAACTTAATAACAGACTTCTAATTCATCAACAGCATGAGATATTTAGGCAAGACTCGAATCAAAGGTTTTGACGAGATAATAGATCTTTAAATTTTGACAAATAATCAACTATGACTCAGTAAATAGGAGGAATTTTAGATAACAGACATGAGTCAAGGTTATGACCTATGAATCAACTCAACAATTAAAGAGATAACTGACAGTGCAATTGAGGACGTCTAATTCGAGCTAAACAGTTAGTGTGTTTTTGAGAACAGACTCAACGGTTATTGGCAAGATTTGGAGTTCAAGTGTAATGAAAATCTTAAACACACAGATAATATAGGCAACATTCAATCAATTTAGGCATAGACTAAGCAAAAACCGTGACTCGACTAACAGAAGCAAATATTTGAGGCAATAATTGTTCAAGCATTGATCACAGAACCAGAATTTAAGTTGTTTGATAATTGAAATGCACACCTGCCACTTGAATGAATCTGGAGTTGTAATTGCGCGCCTGTATGAGGGAATTTCGGCTGTTTGATTTGCTAAACAATACACGAACTCGATGCATGAAATAATGAAAAATTAACCATATTCTAATTCAAATATGGCATCACAACATTCAAGACCATTATCCATAAGATCCATATGCAATCTCCATTTGGTTATGAAATGCTCCATTCATTCAATCTTTCATTGATGCAATCTATTCCTGCCATGATAGGCCCATACAAACCGATGACACGCATCTCCATTCTAAAATAGAAAAGATCACCTACATTCACACCAGGAATAGCTCCAATTACCCTCCTATCTCAATTAACACAGAGCCCTTATGAACATATTTTCACAGCGACATCTCATGGTGGCTGCTTTTTTATCAGTTGACAACACAGTAAGTGTGATTGCGCCATCAACACACAAGATTGTATTACCAGGCCTTAAATCCTCTGCCAGTTTTTTATAGCTCATGGAGATCATGTTAGCATCACCCTTAATAGTGTAATATGCCGTTATTGTGATTCCCTGACCCTCCTTAAACTGGATTGGTTTTTCATCCTTCAAAAATATGGTTCGAATCTCAGGCCCCTTGGTATCGAGCATAACGGCGCACATTATCTGTGTGGTATACATGAAGGTCCTGAGATTATCGAGCATCTCCTGGTGATACTCATGGGAACTGTGAGAGAATTTGAATCGGGAAACATTCATATGTTTTCAGGACAGGAACCACAACAGAGAGAATAGGTACCGCTGGTCTGTACTTCGCTACCAATTTAGCAGTGGTGCCACCACGAGTTAGAACTACAATGAGTGTTGCCTTGCTTTGTTTGCAGTTCGAACAACAGAAGATGAAAGAATCTCTAGGGGGCTCATAGGTAAGGGAGTAGATCTTATCAATTCTTTAAAGAGAGTGTTCTGCAGAATAGGGGGTCAAACCTTTCATCTCTGGACAAGAACCATACCATGTAGCATAACACTATGAGTGTTGAGAACCAATACCAGCCGCAACTCCATCATCAGAAAGGTAGAAGTAGAGTCGGAACAGGACCATCTCCCAAGGAAAATGAGACAATGTACAAGACAGTCCTGAGAACAACAAGAGTGCCAGAGTATTGTGCCAATGCCTTCCAGGAAAGGAACAGAGAAAGAAGCAACATAGAAGCATCCATTCCCATGAAACTCGTTATAAGAAAGCTCTTTCTTCCCTGCTTGTCCATTAAAGAAGATGCCACAGCTGTACCAATGGCATTTGAAACCGACACAAGAGCACTTGTTGCAACATTAGAAGCAATACCAGCACTCCAGAACACAGAAGTGGAGTAATAAACAACTGCATTTATGCCAGCAAGTTGCTGAAACAGGAAAAGTGTTGCTCCAACACTAACCACTTTCTAGTAATGTTTACTGAAAAGATCAAACCAACCAACATCCTCCTCTACAGAACCTGTGCTACTTCCTCTCAATTCAAGCATAACTTCTTCAACCTTGACCTAATTAAGAAAACTGAAAGTAATCTACTTGCTCAAAGAAAAGAGCTTATTCTTCAATCTACTCCTACTCTAACCTCTGCAAATACATGTTTCAGGTATATACAAATTTCCAGAAAAATAATTCAAGCATCAAATTGATTGACCCATATTTATGTATACAACATGGAACAGGGAAGGAGAACAAAAGATACCAGAAGAAGACTGCAACCGGCTCACATTCACTGCTGCAAACCATGATACCAAACTCTGTAATATATGACATCACTGAAAACTGTGAGTCCATCCACATAGCAATTGGATCATAAAATTTATGTATGACAATACCTTGATGTTTAAAGTGGAAAATATGCTTTCCTGTATTAGCTCCATGATGTTCCTGATCTGATCTAGGACTATTTCCATATGCAATCTGCTCTTTATCATCTGGAATCTCAAAAGACATAACCATTGAATTTTTTAGAAAAGTATCATATCCAACCACAGATTTTCCAACACAGTCATATTGTCCATTAATTTGATAAAACAAATCATATTCATGACATAATTTTGGAAAAAGGACATCGGTTGTGAAGACTGAATGATTGACTTCATCTTGATGTTGTTCTTCGATGGGCAAAGAAAGAGGCTCTTCAAGATCAGATCCATAGCTATCATATATAGGCTGGCTACTGCTCAAAACAACATTATTTGATATAGAAATCTGATCTCCTTCGTCTGTGTACTTATCAAAGATAGGTGAACAAAAAACCTTTGTATCTAGTAAAGAAAGACAGGCAATCTTCAAATCCTTCTCATCCGTCACAGGTGAAAAACTGTCATAAGAAACCTCTTTGAAAATTTGAGAACAATCCTCTTTTATAACTGATTCTTCATACAAATCAAAGGCAACATGTGCAATAGAGATAATATCTGATGCATCTACAGATATATAATTCTCATTATAACCATTTGTATTATGAAGATCTTCCTTAACAACATAACTTTCATCTCTGCAAATAGGAGAATCAACTGCTTCCTGCTGAACATGCTTTTCAAATTTTTCA
>SNQJ01S0066641.1:0-13813 GCA_010110895.2 Picea sitchensis
AAACCCTAAACATCCAAAGACCTAACCCTAGGAGATGAAACACCAAGACTATGGGCCCCATTTGGGTAAGTTGGTACATCAACTTCCCGGGGACGTAACTTTGGCATACGATCTTCGTTTGACGCATTCCATACCTCGTTAGAAAGATCTATCCGAAGAATACAACTTTTGGGTGAGAAATCGTTTTCCCAAAAAACGTCGTTTAAGGCCTCAAAACAGCTCCGGAAGTTCAGGACCCGAAAAACTGCTAAAAATAGTAAACTGTGCGGAAACTGAAAAACTGAAAGAAGCAATGGTTGGGGTCCAAGTGGAATAGGTGGGTGGCCACCAATATCCACCTGGTTCACCCTTGCTTCCCACACACTTCTTACTCCTCAGATTGTGAGATCAACAATCTATCTTGACAAAGCAAATCCCAAAGCTACAAAAAAAAATACTCAAGCTCACACCAAAATCCAGCTAACTCAATCCAAGCTAACTTTTCCCATGAGAAATCTTCTCATTTTATAAGTTGAAAAGGATAGGGTGAGGAGGTTAGTATGATCCCATCAGATCAGGGATGCGACTTAGATCCAAACCGATTGGAGGCCACCTCACTCTCGAAGCTTCTATTCTAGAACTTTCGAGAAATTCCTCTTTTTCCTTCGTATGTAAATTGTCACACCCTTAACACTGAGCAAACTGCGACGACGTTGCAGGCCATTGTGGTGCAACCTGCGACGATCCTAGATCGTCACACCCTTAACACTAAGCAAGGTGCGATGATCCATTTTTATAAGGTTTTTGACAAAGGAAAAGTATAATTTCATCTCTCTGGAAAAAGTATCTTCATTCTTCTTCAGGGATTAAGGCAATTGATCCTTCTAAAGAATAAGGATAGGTTTACATCATTAATGGTCATAGGGGTGATGAAAATAATGTGTAATAGGATTGATCACAACAACTCCACTGCTTATGTACCTATTGGACTATGATCCATCTTGGACCTGGAAAATTTCTCATCTTCACCTTCATGCTTGAAGGCCAACTGAAACTGAGCAAGAATTCAATTTCTCCCTGGTTACTACCTTTGTTAACATGTTTGTAGGATTCTATCCAGTGTGTGTCTTTTCCAACATCAATTGTCCATCTTCCAAGACGGATCGTATGAAATGGTACCTGAGATGTATATGCTTAGTTTTATAATGGAAGGCTAAGTTCTTTGCAAGATGAATGGCACTCTGGTTGTCACAGTACAAGTACAACATGTAATTCTCCTGTTGCTTTCCCAATTCGTCCATAAACCTCTGTAACCAAATGATCTCTTTACTAGCCTATGTAGCAACAACATACTCTGCTTCCCTGGTTGAAAGTGCAACAACCTTTTGCAGTTTCGAAATCTAACTTATTGTTGTTCAACCTACAGTAAAAACATACCCTGTGGTGCTCCTATCGCTATCTTTATCATCTGTTATATCTGAATCAACATATCCTTGTAGAACAATGTTTGAACCTCCAAAACATAATGCATGAGTAGTAGTACCTCTCAAATACATGAGAATCCACTTTATTGCCTGCCAATGTTCTTTACTTGGATTGTTCATATACCTTCTCACAACTCCCACTACATGTGAAATATTTGGTCTTGTGCACAACATTGCATACATCAAATTGCCAATTGTTGATGAATAAGGGATGATGGACATGTATTCTATCCGTTCATGTGTCTTGGGACACATTTCCTTGGTTAATTTTAAATGGTTGGCCGAAGGTGTACTAATTGGTTTTACATTCTGCATTCTGAACCTCTCCAACACCTTCTCTATGTACTCACCCTGAGACAATGTCAATTTTAGATTTTTCCTGTCTCTTGTTATTCTCGTACCAAGGATTTTCTTTGCAACACCCAACTCCCTCATCAAAAATGAATTAGCGAATTTCCTTTTGAGCGCATCTATATCTTGCATGTTAGACCCTGCAATAAGCATGTCATCTACATACAATAGCAAGATAATATAACTTTCATTTTCTAGCCTCTTAAAATAAACATAGTGATCAAAATGACATCTACTGTAACCTTGTTCTGTCATAAACCTGTCAAACTTCAAATATCACTGCCTTGAATCTCTTCTTCAACTTGCATACCAAGTTTTCCTTCCCTTTGACCTCATACCCCTGTGGCTGCTGCATATAAATCTCTTCCTCCAAATCCCCATGGAGAAAAGTTTTTTTTACATCTAACTGTTCAAGATGCAAATCTTCTACTACCACAAGAATTAAAATAGTCCTAATTGAAGTCATTTTAACAACATGAGAAATTTTTTCATCAAAATCTATACCTTTCTTTTGTGAAAACCCCTTTAAAACAAGTCTAGCATTGTACTACTTTTTACCTCCATATTCTTCCTTCAACCTGTAAACCCATTTATTCTGCAATGCTCTTTTTCCTGCATATAACTGAACCAAGTCCCAAGTATAGTAATTTACCAAGGAGTCCATTTCCTCTTTCATGCCTTTCTCCCACTTCTTTTTAGTGTCTACCTGCTTTGCCTCTTCATAACTTTCTGGTTCACCAGAGTCAGTCAACAATATATAATACAATGAAGGAGAGTATCGTTCATGGGGTCTACTTAACTTGGTAGATTTGCTAACAACACTTGCAGAAGTTTGAGGTTCCTGCTGCTCCTGTTGTTGTACATTTTGATTTTCTGGTACCTTTGGAATTTCATTTTCTTTGATTTCATCAAGCACTATGTATTCTATGTTTTTCTTTTCATGTTTCTTTCCCTACAACTGATCTTTGTACATGAACTTTTCATTGAATACCACATCTCTATTCCTAATGATTTTATGATTTTCATAATCCTATAAGTGATAACAAAAATAATTAACATTGTATCCAATAAAGGTACACTTCTTGGATTTTGCCTCAAGCTTTGTTCTATTTTCTTTATCAAATGGACAAATGCTTCTCAATCAAAAGTCTTAAAAAATGAGTAGTTTACCTTTTTACCTGCCCATGCCTCCTCTGGAATGCCACCATCCAAGGAGCTTGAAGGCCCTCTATTTATTAAGTAAACAACAATATATACAACATCTGCCCAGAACTGTAAGGGAAACCCAACATGCAATCTCATAGTCCTTGTATGTTCCATGATTGTTTCGTTCATCCTTTCTTTCACACCATTTTATTGCGGTGTTCCTGGAACTGTTTACTCTCTACAAATCCCATGGTATAAAAAATAATCATCAAACTCCTTGCTGTAGTATTCACCTCCATTGGCTGATTTGAGACACTTCAACCTTTTTCCTATCTCATGCTCAACCAAAAATTTCCATTTCTTAAAAGTGTCAAAAACATCAGATTTTTGTCGAATGCAATAAACCTAAGTTTTTCTAGTTACATCATCAATAAAATTAACCTAATAACAAGAGCCACCAAGAGACGATACCTTAGCTGGTCCCCATACATATGTATGCACAAGTTCTCACTTTTCACTCTTCTTTCCCTTTCCGACTCTGAGAAATTTGACTCTCGTATGTTTTCCATAAACACAGTGCTCACAAAAATCTAAATCAACTTGTTTAAGATTTGGAAACAAATTCCTTTTGTGATGTATCTGCATCCCCTTCTCACTCATGTGTCCAAGTCTATGATGCAATAATGTTGTATCCACTCCTGTAGAAGCTAAAGATATAGAAGAGTTAGCATCACCAGTAAATAAATACAATGTACCTACCTTCTCTCCTTTTTCCATTACCAGTGATCCTTTAGTGACCTTCCATGACTTATCTGTAAATGTAGATATACAACCTTCACTTGCCAACTGCCCTGTTGAAATTAGATTTGTTCTCAGATCTGGTATATGTCTCACTTCTTTCAATAACCATTGGTTTCCATTCTTTTTCTTTATATGTACCTTACCCATTCCAACAATTTGACATGGTTCATCATCACCCAAATAAACCTGTCCAAAATCACCTTGAACATATTCTTGGAAATATTTTCTATCGGGTGTGGCATGAAATGAAGCCCTTGAATCTATTACCCAATATTCAATAATATTATCTAAAGAGAGAATCAAAGCATCTTGTAACACATCAACTGTTACATTTGCTTCTTGATTTTTTTCCTAATGTCCATCTCTTTGTTTATTTGGAGCTCTGCAGTCTTTCCTCATATGTTCTTTCTTCCCACAATTCCAACATTCTATCTTTCCTAGTTTGGATTTGGATCTGCCCTTCCTAGAATTTTTGCGGTTCTCAGAGATCTTTCCTCTTTCCTTTTGTCTTCCCATGTTCTCCACAGTCAACACATTACCTGATGTATCACTTGTATTTTTCCGTCGCAATTCCTCGCAAAGGATAGCACCAACAACATCATGAAATTTCAGACTGTTTGAACCAGAGAGAGAGTTACTTACAACCATGACCAAGTCGTTCCAGCTTTCTGGCAATGAGAATAAGAATAGAATGGCCCTAACCTTTTCATCAAATTTCACTACTATAGAACTTAGCTGATTAGTAACCATATTGAATTCATTTAAATGGTCAGCAATAGACCCACCTTCTGACATCTTCATATTAAATAATCACTTCATTATAAATACCTTGTTGGAAGCCGAGGATTTTTCATATAGTTTAGCCAATGCCTCCATCAAATCCTCAGTTGTCTATTCTTTTGAAATATTAAAAGCCATCGACACTGCCAGGCACAACCATATCATTCCCAGTGCCCTTATGTCAAGAACCTTCTATTCTTCATCCTTCATACTTGTCGACTGCTTTGCTTTTCTGCCCAATGGTAGGTAAAGATCCTTCTAATATAAATAATCTTCCATTTGCATCTTCCATAAATGGTAGTTTTGGCCATTAAATTTCTTGACCCTAGACTTTCCATCTTCCTCCATTGCTCCCACTCGAATCAGGAACCCTCTTTTCTTGCGAGTTACCTTTTGCTCTGATACCAGTTGTTAGAAAAATAGGATCGCATTGCAATAAAATAAAAAAAGATGCTGAAATAAAACACAAAATATACACAATACAATAGATACACAACTATACGTGGTTCATCCAGTGGGCTACGTTCACGAGATAAATTGCTAGGTCCTTACTTTATTATTATCCAACAAATGAAGGGATACAACCTACAACATACCCGTTGTAATTTCCTCTTCTTTCTCTCACAATCTCCTCTCTTAGAATACAACAATATTCACTCACATACACAGTTGCAATATAAATCCCTCATAAAAGAGGGTTTACTTCTAGAAAAAAACCCTAACATAACTTCTACCATTAGATTTGCGACCTTATAATGAGCGGTCCATATTGACTACGAAATTACAATATTTTACAAGGCAATTTTCCCAAAAAAATTCGGGGACGTTTCCCCCGAACCCCCACCGGGGAGGGGCTCCAAAATTTCTCACCACCCCCCCAGGACCTGCCTGGTGAGAGATGTGGGGGGGAAAGCCCCCCTATAAATAAATGGGGTCCAAACATGGTTGAAAACAACACCTATGAATCAGGAAGATAATCATGCTCCACAACCAACACACACATAGATCATGTAAATATAGGTCCATTCAATTCAGTTTGTTTATTATTCATAGATTTTGTTGTGTCTATATTCTCAATGTTATTTCAACAAATGATTTAATCACTCATTCATCCCCAGTGACATTTTCAACTATCTAATAATTCTCCGTATTTTCCACATATGTCAATGTCATCAAAGAAACTTGTCAAGTATGTTCACAAAAATAAAAAAGCATTAAGATATGTTCAAGTTGTGTCAGTGTTTCATGGAAACCTACATAGGAGACCTAGCTAAAGCATACACAAACAAAACTTATGAAGAAAATGAAGAAAGATACAATATGAAGAATGAGAATCAATGTATATTATGATCTATTCAATGAGTGAGTGATATTCACTCATATAGGCAATGACATCCTATCTGAGGAATGCATGCATAATAATGATGGTCTAAAATTAGAAAGTCTAAAATAGAACTAGTCAGTTAACTCCCACTGAACTAGTGTGTCGAAAATAGAAATTTCTCCAACACCCCCCTGAACATCACTATGGAGTAAAAAATGAGTCCCGACTAATAGGTCATATTAGGTACTCATTTACAATGCAACTAATGAACATTGAATAAAAATGAGGAAGGAGGTAAAACCATGTGGGAACAACCCCCCCCTCAAAAGACAATGCATCAAAAGAAGAAAATGGGAGTTGTTGCTAGGCAACTATGTTCTTCACTACAAGACGATCCCACAAAGTCTGAAACTTTTGCTCAATGAAGATCTTGGTGAATATGTCAACAATTTGTTTAGAGGAAGGACATAACTGCAAATCAATGATCCTGTCATGTACTAAATCTCTGATGAAATTCATGTGGACCTCAATGTGTTTGGTTCACTGTCGCTATACTGGATCTCTGCAAAATCTTAGTGTACTCTAATTGTCACACAATATGATAGTCGGACAGTGAAACTGGATACCAAGCTTAGTAAGGTAGTGTTGAAGCCAAAGTGTTTGAATGACACAGTTGACCACTCCTCTATACTCGACCTCTGCAAAAGATAAAGCAATGGTTGATTTCTTCTTACTTGACCAACAAATTGGTCCTGAACCCAAATTGAGAGTGTACCCTGACATGGACTTGCGATCTGTGCTATCACCTGCCCAATCTGAATATGTGAAGCTTATGAGATCTAATGCAAAACCAACTACATAGTGAATCCCATAACTCATGGTGTCCTGAAAATATCTGAGGATGTGCTTGGAAGCCTTCCAGTGTAGATCATGGGGTTCCTTCATGTATCTAGAAACTGCTCCTACTGCATATGAGATATCTGGACGGGTGTGGGTGAGCTACAAAAGACTCCCCACCAATAGTCGATACAAAGTGTTATCCATTAATGGTGTATCCCCGCCATCCTCAAGTTTGATCCCAGATAGGAAGGGTGTAGGTGCAGACTTATAGTCTATCATGTGGAATCTATCCAGAAGAACCATGACATACTTAGCCTGAGAAATTTTGATGATAGAAGCATCTTGACTAATCTCAAGACCAAGAAAAAAGTGTAGTGGACCCATGTCCATCATAGAGAACTTGTCATGCATGATATCTTTAACCAAAGCAATGGTTGAAGTAGAGCTACCAGTGATCAAAAGATCGTCAACATAGAGTACTAAAATCATCACAAAGTTAGTAGTCCTCAACATGTAAACATTGGAATCAGATTTACATCTAACAAAGTCATGTGAAAGCAAGTAAGAATCCATCTTTGAATACCATGATCTAGGTGCCTGCTTGAGGCCATAGCGAGACTTCTTCAGTCTGCATACTAAAGATGAGTTTTGAATGAACCCCTGCGACTGCTCCATGTAGATTTCCTCTGAAAGGTCACCATGAAGAAAAACATTCTTCACATCCATCTGCTGAACTTCCCATCCTTTGGCTGCTGCAATGGATAGAGACAAGCGAATTGAGTCCATCTTTGCTACAGGAGTAAAGGTCTCATCATAATCTACCCCATGAATTTGCTAAAATCCTTTCGCAACTAATATGGCCTTGTACCTACTCACCTGACCATTTGTTGTTCTCTTGGTACTATAGACCCATTTGCATCTAACAAGTTTCCTCCCTGGTGGAAGTGGAACCAGATCCCAAGTCTGATTCTCTAGGAGAGAGTCATGCTCCTCCTGCATGGTTGCTTCCCATAATGGATTTCCGATATCCTCACTATAGGTATGTGGATCAGAAGATTGAACCATCTAGCAATGCAAGGGAATCGTTGGTTCATAAGATGAAAGTACATGAGAAGGTTCCACATGATGAGATCAAGTCCTCCTCGAATCCAATGGATCCCCTGCATGGTTTCTTGCTATATGAAGTGTGGGTTGTGCCCACTTGGGCATTTGCTGAAGCTCCAACGTTGGCTCCTTATTTGGCTATACTACCTACTCATCTGCATGTACAAAATCCCCTGAATCTGTGTCTGAGTATGTAGCATCTGACTGTGTGGAATCATCATCTATGATGTCTAGAACTGATGGAAGCACACGAGTCTCTGCATGTTGCACTAGAGGTGCATGCAAAGGACTCTCCTCAAACTAAACACTGTGTTCAATGATGATCTAGTCTGTAGAGGGATGAATCAATCTATACCCCTTCACATCATCTGGATATCCCACAAATATGCAAGGTGTGCTCTGTGGATCTAAGGCTCTCCTCTTTTCAGAAGGAATATGGGCCCATGCTCTAGATCCAAAGATGTGGAAGTGTGTGACATTTGTTTTGTCACATGTCCAAGCCTCAAAAGGTTTCCTATCCTCAACAGATCCGTGAGGTGCTGTGTTCTGTATGTAAGCAACACAGTTAAGTGCCTCAACCCAAATCTTGGAAGGAAGTGATATTGCATGCAACATGCAACTTGTCATCTCCTTGAGAGACCCGTTCTTCCTTTCAACAACTCTATTCTGTCGTGGAGTGTATGGAACTGTGTGTTGCAACTGGATACCAGCTTCACGACAAAGATTCTGAACATCTTTATTGATATATTCCCCCCATTGTCTATACCGAGGATCTTGATTTTCTTCTTAGTTTGTGTCTCTACTAGATCTTTGAAGTCTTTGAGATGCTAAAAAACTTCAGACTTTTGTCTGAGAAAATAAACCCCAAGTATAGTGAGTAATCATCAATAAATGTAAGAACATACCTTGCTTTGTTGATGGATGGATGTGGAAATGGACCCATGAGATCACTATGAACAAGCTCCAAGGAAGAGGAGTCTCTCCTTGCCTTCCCCTTTTCAAAATTCTCTTCAGAATGCTTGCCAAGAATTCATCCTTCACAAACCCTTTCAGAAAAGTGAATGTCTGTCAAGCCTTTGACCATTACTGTCTTGGAAAGTCCTTGCATGTACCTAAAGTTTAAATGACCAAATCTCTCATGCCATACTCTACTACTATCATTAGCATGTGTAAGTAGCAAAGAGGAGTCATAGTTAGTAAACTTAGTGAACTTATACAACCATGATTTGTGATCTACCTCACCAACTGCAATAATGGAACTGCCATGCATGTCAAGTACAGTAACTGAATCTGCTATAAATTCAACCCTTTTACCTGTTTGAGTGATCTGATAAATTGAGGGAAGATTTATAGAAATCTTCGGAACATGTAAAACATTCTCAAAAATTCCATTAGGGAGTTCCACTCTCCCCTCTCTTGTAACTGATATTGGAGTATCATCCCCCATGAGAATAGGAGGTCCAGAGCATGAACTCAAAAAAGTAAAAACTTCTTCTTTAGCTGCCATATGATGTGATGTGCCAGAATCTATAATCCATGAATTGGATGAGGAATTAATTGCAACCAGAGCATGATGATTACCTTTCTTAGGCACATGGTATTCTTTATTCTTCTTCTTGGCTCCTTCAGGAATGAAGTCTCCAAGGTTATTCTTCTGAAGTACCTATGTCATAAGACTGATCTTCTTCTTCATGATTCATTTTATTGCAATATGTGCACTGCTTTCCTTTCTTCTTCTTCCCTTTGTAATTTGAAGAATCTTTGGAACCTAAAGAATCCTTGAAGGGTTTGGAATATCCGTCATTCTTTGACTCTGGATGCAATATCTCCTTTCATTTCTGCTTTGATTTATGAATGGATGACCCTTTTCCATCATGCATGGTGAGTGCATATGCTTTGGGATATTTCATGAGGCCCATCTGTATGAGTTTTATCTGCTCTTGTGTGAGAGACTCAATGAAATGAGCCATCGTAGGAATTTTCCAATTTTCTCCCAAAAGACATCTGCCAGAATGGAAATTGGACACATATACAACGTATTCTGGTCCTAGCTTGGCCAATATTGTTAGAATAAGTTATTTCGCTTGTGTAGAATTGTCAATACCACATTCACCCAAACTCAATATCAAATACTTAAACTTAGTAAATAAATCCTGTATATTATCAAAACTTTTAGGGTCTAAGGTATTCAACTCTACCTCAAGCACATGACCTCGCATCTCATCCTGTTTTTCAAAGAGTCATTCCAAGGTGGTCCAAATATCGTTTGGAGTCTTGCATGTGGCAACATGAAACCATAAATCAGTGGATATTAACTCAAGAAGTAGTCATGTAGACTCATCCTTACGGTTCACCCATCTGGTCTTCTCAAGTGCGGATGTGGGTTATGTTTCTGTCGCCATAGTCAAATTATACAATCCTTTTATTTTGAGTTGGAATGCGGCCTTCATATTCCATTCAAAATAGTTGTATGGTGTGAGTATTATCACCAGACTTGATTGAAGAAGTTGCATCATCTTCATCCCTGCTATTGATTCTGAAAAGATCTTGAAACCTAGATCATGGATTCCGAGATATGATAGACGGTTCTATAACAACTATTGATATGATAAAACAACTATATATCCTAAAATATGATGAGGGTTTTGAAGATTTTTGGTCAGCATGAGCATCCCTATGTTATACATCTCTGGTCAAAATTTCAACCCGACCCAAATCATGGGTCTTGAGATATGGTTATTTTACTGTAGAAAACCAATTTTCTAGAGGGCAGACTGAATCGTTGCACCCTAAAGAAAGATATAGTGCGACTATGTTGAATCGCCGCATCCTAGAGAAGGATAAAGTGCGACGATTGTGAAAAACTGAATCGTCGCACCCTAAAGAAAGATATAGTGCGACTATGTTGAATCGTCGCATCCTAGAGAAGGATAAAGTGCGACAATTGTGAAAAACTGAATCGTCGTACCCTGGTGAAGAGTATAGTGTGATGATGTTGCACATTGGTTGTGTATAGGCTGCGACGATTCCTGATTTTTTTTTCTTAAGTGTGAGTGCGACCATCGCACCCCAACAATGGAGAGACTGCGGCGATTCCAATTTTCGCACCTTTCTACATGGATAGGATGTGATGATGGTAACAACTAGGTTTAATCAATAATTAAATCATGTTTCGCTCTTCTTTGGCTTGTCTAGGTTGCTCCAAGAAGCTCGGCTCTGATACCATGTCAATGTTTCTTGGAAACCTGCACAGGAGACCTAACTAAAGCATACACAAACAAAGCCTATCAATAAAAGGAAGAGAGATACAATATGAAGAATGAGAATCAATGTATATTATGATCTATTCAATGAGGGGGTGATATGCACTCATATAGGCAATGACATCCTATCTTAGGAATGCATGCATAATAGTGATGGTCTAAAATTAGAAAGTCTAAAATAGAACTAGTCAGTTAACTCCCACTGAACTAGTGTGCCGAAAATAGAAATTTCTCCAACAAGTTGTTGGGGACTATGATGCATTTGTCCTTATCACTTGAGGATATTGTGAACAAATTCATCATGTTCTATTGTGGCTTCTATGGGGAAACGACTTTCATATAATATTTCAAAGATCAATGGGAGTCACCACGAACTAAGTAACCTTATTAAAGATATTTTGTCAATGTTAATATATACCAATATCGATTACTTTGGTTTACATTCAAAACATTGTGGGTATGTGGGTTGAAGAATCCATGAACTTTCAACATTCAAATTAGAAACACATATTGTTATCATTAAGTCCTGCCATAATCACATCAAGCAATAGTTTCATAGCGAGGTGAGTTGATTGTATTGGCATTATCACTTGGTTTGTGTTGGTGTTATAACAATCATTAAACAAATACAATAACTATTAAGGTAATGTCAATGTTAATGGAGGTTTGTATCACCTCTTTACAAAAAATTGATTAGCTTATTGGGAAACTTACATTATAAGTACACTCTTGCTATTGATTTTATGTGTTGGTGAAGAAAACAACTTTGCTAAAAAAAGTGGCAAATCACATACAAAATACTAAATGGGAGAGTGCAATGAATATCCTAAACATCGATGGCCTTTATGACATTATTGACCTCGATGTCGTGCATATTAAGTCACAAACTAGACAATCATATGTATTCTACATTACGTGGAATCCAAAACTAAAAATGACATATTGCGAATGTCCGGATGCATTGAGAGGAAATATATGCAAACATTTATTTTCCAAGTAAAACCTCATGGGGAAGCCCCTAAGCACTTCCTTACATTCCGTAGATGATGCCTAGTACAAACACATTGACCATTATTATGGAACCTAACCCTATAGGGACATTGAGTGAGGCATATAATAGAGGCAACTGGCCTAAGGGATTGACCCCAAGACCTTTTTCATTAAGCTCAAATGACTCAACCATTTGAGCTAGCCCAATGCACTATATATGAAAGCATGTTATGAAGACATATATGTACATTAAAGGCAAGGCCATTGTTGTTCTGCCTAACATGCCACCAACAACGCCTAAAGTAGATACAATGGTATTCCCCAATGGCGATAATTTAGAGACAACTACAACATCACACATGTTAGGAAAGGGGATGGTGGCCAAGAAAACTAGAATCTCATAGATGAACATAAAGAGAAGTGGGTGGTTGAGGAGTTTAGGAAGTTCATTGATCATTGCATTTCTATGGAATGTAAAACGTCTGTGTTAAGGTTGGAAACAATGAGGCCTATAATGACAATGAAGTGTTTGGAAGATATTTGAACTTATAGATGTAGTGTTCAAGGAATTTGAAAAGGGATAATGTTGGCACTAGCTATTCCCACAAGTACCTAATTTTTTTAGTGAAACACATTTTAAAAGGTCTACAAAAATGTGAGCATGTGCATATATGCAATTTGGTTAGCTTATGGTGCCCCTTGAGATTGCAAATAAGGTGAATGTGATATACAACATAAGCAACCAAATCTAATGTTGCTTCTTAGAAAAAATCACATGAAAAAGTCATACAGACCACATCAATTCTCCTAAACTAATTGGTCACTAATGTCCACGACCACATCAATGCTTCTAAACTAATTGGCCATTAATGTCGACATAATACATTGCTTTCACATCATGCAAATTTATTCTCATAAAAGGATTAATATGGTTCATGTTGTATATATATACATGTTTACTTTTACACTTATTCTTTACCTTAATACCACTTGCTTCATCACATTTGCATATATCTTAATGCATATATTACATATTACAGAAAGAACATGGTGAGGGGAAAACATGAAAATAAATAATAACATATGTCATCATTATTAGTCTATGTACTAAGAAATTTTGTCTATGTTATTACTTTTGTGTCGATGTTATATAGAATATCATAATTTTGTGTCAATGTTATATAGAACAAGTGTTGCATGGCAGCGTAGTCCCTGTCAGGTTGGAATGGGAATAAATGCACAGGGATTGGGGAATAAGTAGTGGAGGCAAATGGAAATTGCAATGGACACATGGCAATCAACATGAAGTAGAGGTGGTATCAATGCAGAAAATGACACGTGGCTCCTAGAGAAATTCTGGAATTGAAACCATTTAGTTTTTGAAATTATTTTCATTCTAATTATACTATGTTTTGCTTTTATTTTTACCAGTAGTACACCAGACAGAGTCTGACTTGCCATGTTCGAAATTTCCGTTCCTACCTTGCATGTTTTATCTCTTCAATGTATTTATGAAATTCATTCATAATGATTTCTGTATACTTACAACTGCTTAGAGTTAAGTACAATTTTCATAGTCACTTCTTTAAATAGAGTTATATGCGGTGGAAAAGAAACAAATATATATATTTTTTGAATCCTACTGTGTTCTTATAAATGTGGTACTCCTCTATAATTTTTTCCTGTGGCGTGTATAGTTCAAATGTGGGACTTAGAGAATATCCTTCGTAATGACTTGAAGCAATATAAAA
>SNQJ01S0066641.1:23646-39939 GCA_010110895.2 Picea sitchensis
ATAAAGAGAACTAATTTTTCATTTCGAAAAAAATAGTTTTCTTTGAAATATATCAAAAAATAATATTGTCTGTTACATATTTGTGGAAATTTAAATGAGTTTGTCATATATACTGGGATTGGGGCTCCCGCAAACCATAAAATAAATAAGCACAAGAAATTGGACTGTAGAAAGAAGAAGTGGGCGATGGTAGAGAGCAAGACCTGAAAAGAAGAAATTGGAAGTTATCAGTCTTTGGTTAGACATTTCTATTTAAAGAGTTGGAATAACTGGATTGATAAACAAAGAAGGATGTGATCAATATAGAATTACATTGATGGTATACATATCCCCCTTTTCTATTTGTTTGCTGATGCGTTTTTATTGTTTTCGTCGACGACTACTGGATTCGTGCCAACTACCCGCCGCCTTTCATCGGTGAGCTTGTCGGTTTCCCTTTGGATCTATTCTTCAATGTAGCCTTTAATGAGGGCCACGTTGAGCTCATCCCGGATTTTTATGTTGAAAAAATCCTTTTCTAATTCCTCTAGATCAATAGAAAGATTACGCAGAGCCTAGTCAATTTCTTCATTTTGTACCGAATAGTCCACTAGCCAGTTGTCCACGTCTTCTTCACCATATTCAAAGATGACTTAAATTTTTTCTAAAGACAACCCCTTAAAAATATCAACTTGTTCATCGAAGGCTTGCTTGGTTAAAGGTAAGGAGTTGACGATTAAGTTGGGGTCTTGGACCTCGTTGGTACTTCCAGCTAAGTCTATTTCGGTCAACGTTTTGAATAATTCTTCTTTCTTTGATATGGCTTGTTCACATGATTGGACAATGAGATGCAGGTTCTTCACTTTCTCTTTCCAGCATGAATTTAATTGAGTGATTCGGTTTGGGGAGGGGAGATCTTCTTGTCTTCTTCTCATATCTATCATGTTGCTGACATGGATGCCAAAAGGGATGACCATTTCTATATAGAAACGTTCTTCATTTTTTAAATCCGCCTGCAAATGTTCGTGCAAAGCATGTGCCCTCATTCCAAGGGAAGCCATACTTTGTGATGTTTCCCAGGCCCGAGTAATCAACTCCATTATTTTCTTGATATTTTTCTCCACATAGCGTCTACATGATGCGAGGAGGATGGAGGATCCTTTTAACTTGGTTGCAGGGGTGGTAGGCATGGTTATTGCTAAAGGATTGGCAAGCAATGGGATAGGAATCAAAGCTTCTTCCAATTCCTTGAGTTGGTCCTTCAGTCTAGCATTCTCAGCCTCAATGCCTCCAATGGAATCATCAAGAGAATCTCCGGTTGCTCGGTGAAGTCAAGATATTTGGGACGACTGCATGTTCCTAAGGTTAATCTCTAAACGAGATTTCCCTTTCTTATTTTTTACATCTCTCTTTTCAATAATTAAATTTTTAGACTCGCAATAAAAAACAACGCTCTAGAATACGAAGGATTCATCTTCGCCAAAAATTTCGGTCTCAGCTATTTCCATTAGGGGACTATGGTGGATCGCGTCCCTGGGATGATCAACGTTGCAAAATATGCTATCTAGATTAGTCTCAAGTTCCATGTATTCACTTTCAATTTTGGCCTCTTCCGCTTGCCCTACAATGTTTTTTCTCTTCTTCCTCACGAGAAGCTTGTGAGAACTATCAATTTTACCGTGAGGAGGGTTCTTATCTCCTCCTCCGTTTGAAGAATTCTGGGTTTCTTTCTTACTAGGGTGGGCCTTTGGAGCGATGCTTCGGGATGTCGTACTCTTGGGAGTGGTATCCAGGGATTGAACACTCTTCTCACCGGGGGATTTTCCCTGTTGTTTGTACAATTCCGTGGTGCTTTGTAATGTCTCTAGGTCTCCAGCATTAGAAGCCAGAGTGTTATCGTCATTTTCTCTGTATTCATTCAGGCGTGTCTGGATAAAATAATTACTGAAGCCAACTGCTAGTAAATGTTCTAAAAAAATACCATTAGGGTCGAACCCTCTTAGCCTTTCAACATATCTTAGGTTCAAGTTGTTGAAACAACCTGCGAATTCGTCAATTTTGTTGACGTTCCTGAACATGAAGTCCCCGACTTTCCAAGGCAGAGGAACAAACTACTTTTTTCTCTTCTCATGGAATAAATGCAACCAATAGTTGTATTGCCTTTCTATTTCTGTAAAAAACATTTTGTCCGTAATGTGACATGGAAGGAAAGCAGGATTTTCCTTGGAGCCAAAAATCATTATCACACTGTAATTCTCCATTTGTTCAAGTGTCCCCTTCCTATACAAAAACTTGGTTGCGTGGTCAAACATGCGGGGAGCATCCTTTCCTAACAATAAATCTTTGAAAACTGATACAAAGTCATTAAAAACCTCATAAAAACAATGGGAGGCCTTGTGCCTCCACAAGGCTTGGTACCGAAAGGTTATTGGGTCGATTTCACAGTTTACCTTATTGGACACAGACAATTTTGGAAATGGACAACAATGCGCTATCGTGAAAACCAAGTAGGATGACATATTAAATTTCTTTTCCTCTTTGAATCGTGACAATTGGGAACATATTTCAATCAAAATTAGCTTCCCCCAATAAAAAATGGCTTGTTCCTCGATTGTGAAATACAAAATATAAAGAATCATGCGGGGAATACTTGTTGTGGATTCCTGTCCCGTTATTCTTGTAAAAAACCATGCAATTTCCTGGAATGGATTTCTAAATGAACTAACCTGCAAGCTTGTGATATCTTCAGAAACTGCCATCGGGCCTTTCAGGAACTCAGGAAAGAGGTCCAACTCGTTATCATGATTTTTTAGGAATTGCTTGCAGTCTTATCCTCTGAAGGTCAATGTTGGCTACGAAAATCCTAACATCTTGCGGAAGACCTGAGGTGACAAAGAAACAAGAGAGTGGTCCCGTAGTGGAATAATTATTTGGCCTGAAATATATCTCTCGGCGCACCAAGAGACCACCTCCTTATAGTCAAAAACTTCAGGGACACAACTTGCACAAGCAATTCCAGAGGTCCAAATTACTTCATTCTGGGTGGAAGGAGATGAGTAGTAAGAGTATGCCTTGGACCACTAGAAGTTCTGGTCCTCACGCCCGAAGATGTTCACTGTATCTCCACAGAACTGTTGTCGATTTGGTGCCATAATTTGACGAGAACGTTCATTTGTTCCAGACGATTCTTGAAATGAATAGTTGGAGGGTACAATATAACCCTCCACAAATCTTGGTCCAATGCGTGTGAATGGGAGATCTCCTCGAGCCTTTTGCTCATTAATGACAATCTCTACGGTTGTTGCATGATGATCTATTAGCATTAAAGCTTAGTAATTCCATACTTACAAGTGCGAAGGTTGCGGGTACGATGAAGAGCAATTAAGGATTGGAGGTTTCGTGGACCCACCAACCCGACGACCCGTGGAAGACATCCCATGATGTTTGAAATGAACACTCGCAAGGGATAATATAACCCTCCACAAATCTTGGTTTAACGCGTATTAATGGGAGATCTCCTCGAGCCTTTCACTCATTAATGACAATATTTACGGTTCCTACATGATGAGCTATTAGCATTAAAGCTTACTAATTGCATATTTATAAACAAGTGCGAAGGTGGCAGGGATGGGGAAGAGCAATTAAGGAATGGCTAAGTATGAAAAGAAGTTGGACGGGCTTCAAAATAGGGTTACAAGGGATACTCAGGAGAGGTGACGTCCCGCCGATCAAATTGTATGTCTCGAAACTTTTGAGTGCAAAATGTGTAACAAGGAAGAGGGGATGATGTGGGAGTCTAGAAGTCAATTTGTATATCACGGAAGTATGGGTGCTGTTTGTAGGTCACAGAACAATGGAAGTGCAATCTAGAGCCCGCCTGCTTGGGAATCTCCGATCGAAAAAGTGGCTAGGTATGGAATGGGGAAGCAGTCGGTCAGAATCGTGATATAAAAGCATGAGTGCAAATGTGAACCTATGAGTCTGCCAACCCGCACAGTTAAACATTTTTGGAAAAAACGGCTAAGTAACCAAAAAGAGAAAGTAGAGGGGAAAAAGAAAGGGGAATTTGGTTAAGTATAAAAGAGGGAAAAGAAGGAGATAAAAGAGAGTGGG
This sequence comes from Picea sitchensis, assembly GCA_010110895.2. NCBI lineage: Eukaryota > Viridiplantae > Streptophyta > Pinopsida > Pinales > Pinaceae > Picea > Picea sitchensis. The sequence continues at coordinate 27,739 of SNQJ01S0066641.1, forward strand.
AAAATAGAAAAGTGGAGGGAAATTTTTGTAAGTGGGAATTGGTGTCAAACAAACCCCATTGTTGCAAAATCATCATTTTCTAGTCCAATATTTTATCCACTTACTTGTTTTCTATTGTCCTTGTACCATTAAAAAGGGTGTGGACAAATGCTTTGTTGAATATTTGTTTTTATTGCAACTTGTGATAGTAATCATGGATGATTTTAGGGGCTAAATTTCGCTTGTGGGCTAATTTTCCATGGTTTTTCAAAAAACGAGATTCGCTATTTTAAAAATTATTCGCCCAAATTCTATAGGATAAAACTATTTTACCTTAAAAATAACCAAAATTTTATAAAAAATATATAAAATCCTTATAAATTTGAATATTTTTACAAAAATATCGTCAAACATTTATAGGTGGCATATGAAGGATTAGTAAGATTTGCCAAGGTTTCTACATTTTAAAACAAATTCCCATCCTTAAAATCACCCCTGATAGTAATTGTGTTCTTGATACATTTTTTAATGCCTTGAAATATTATTTTAAGTATTAAACTTCCTGCATGATGAGTTGTTAGCATTAAATATAGAAATAAACTTACTGTACTATCAACTTGACTGTAAGTATAACAATGACGAACTTGAATTTTAATATTGTGGTTGATTTCATAGCCCCATTTGACTTCACTACAATATAACATTTTTTTTCCAAAATATTTGCGAAGAAGAAATTTGGTAATTTCATTAATAAAGTAAAAGTGCTTAAATAGAGGCCAGGGGTGGACAACTAATAAAATGTTTCCTTTTGGAGTAAAGGAATCAAGGAAGCGAAAGCGAAATAAAAGATCGTTTGCTTAACAAGGTTGAGATGAAAACGAATCTTCTTGGGCAGGGCCCCAACTCCCGCATCGTGAATTAGTGTTGCTATGTTCTATCTACATTACGAATAGAATTGAATGTTGGTTTGAAACTGTCTGAAATTCATTTATGTTTCCATAGAAGCCTCATGTGATCGACACAATGCATTGTCATATAATTGTTCAATGCTCCATATTAGATCAAATTACTTGAGTCAATACAATATTTAAGAATTATGAGACTATCGAATCATGCAAACGAGAGGAGGTGTTAAATCCAACAAAGAAGCACCAACCAAGAATCCAAGGCAATTTTTTTAATAGTAAATCTATAAAAAAAATAGTGGGCAATATATATTTATCCATAGACATTGGACTGATTTCTTTACACCGAAGCATTGAACATATTTTTCATAAATACAGGCACATGAGTTATAAAAAAAAACATGCATACAATTTTGTGTTGTTCATCTAGTGTGACAACATGTAGGAGCCATCGACAAGCTCTTGAACATGCATACAAAACTGATTATCATGATTTTTTAGGAACTCTTTGTAGTCTTCTGCTCGGAAGGTCAATGTTGGTTGCCACAATCTCAATACCTTGCGAAAGACCTGAGGTGACAAAGAAACAAGAGAGTGGTTCCGCAGTGGAATAATTCTTTGCCTTGAAACATCTCAACAACACTCCTACTCCTGACGCTGACGACCTAGAGACATTACAAAGCACCATTGAATTGTACAAATAACAGGGAAAAGGCCCCGGTGTGAAGATTTTCCAATCCCCGACCACCACTGCTAAGAGTATGACATCCCACAACATTGCTCCAACGACCCACCCCAGTAAGAAATCAACCCATAATTATTCAAACACAGGAGGAGATAAGAACCCTCCTCGTGGTAAAATTGATAGTTCTCATAAGATTTCCATGAAGAAGAAAAGAAAAAACATTGTAGGGCAAGCATAAGAGCCCAAAAATGAAAGTGAGGACACACCAAGAGACCACCTCCTTACAGTCAAAGACTTCAAGGACATATCCTGCACGAGAAATTTGAGAGGTCCAAATTACTTCGTTTTGGGCGGAAGGGGACCAAGAGACCCCCTCCTTACATGCAAAGACTTCAGGGACACAGGATGCACGAGTAATTCCAGAGGTCCAAATTACTCTGTTCTGGGCGGAAGGGAATGAGTAGTAGGAATATGCCTTGCACCACTAGGAGTTCTGGTCCTCACCCCCTAAGATGTTAACTGTATATCCATAGAACAAGAGAGTGGTCCCGCAATTGAATAATTATTTGGCTTGAAATATATCTCTGGGTGCACCAAGAAACCATTTCCTTATAGTCAAAGACTTCAGGGACACAGGCTACACCAGGGACAAATCCAAACCCTAAAAATGAAAGGAAAGGATACATATCTAAGGGTGAGGACCTCCATTCGAGCTAAGAGATTCAAAATCTTGAGTGACAAAGCGACTATTGCGTTCAACGTCAGTTTCTTTTCTGAAACCCCTTCCTTTGGTTTTTTCAGGGCTGCCATCGTCGAGCCAGTAAATTCCCCTCTTTATGGTGGATTTCAATTTGGGTGTAGGAGTGGGAACAACGTCTACCTTGCCATCATCCATCATATGATCTTATTCCGGCTCGAAATCGACCGCATCAAACTCTGCGCTGACCATCAACGCAGGGGGGCGGGTTGTCTGAACAAGGTGGGTTGCCTTGAAATATATCTCTTGACGCACCAAGGGATCATCTCCTTCTTTGCTTCTGGGTGGAAGGAGATGAGTAGGAAGAATATGCCCTAGACCACTCGAATTCTGGTCATCATGCCCGAAGGTGTTTACTGTATCTGGACAGAACTGTTGTCGAACTGCTACCATAAGTTAACGAGAATGTTCGTTTGCTCTAGATGATGTTTGAAATGAACATTCAGAAGGGATAATATAACCCTCCACAAATCTTGGTTTAATGCGTATCAATGGGAGATCTCCTCGAGCCTTTCGCTGATCAATGACAATTTCTATGGTCCCTGCATAATGAGTTGTTACCATTAAAGCTTACTAATTGCATACTTAGAAAAAAGTGCGAAGGTGGTGGTGACGGTGAAGAGCGATTAAGGATTGGAGATTTCGTGAAGCCACCAACCAGACAACGCATGAAAGAGATTCCATGATGCTTGAAATGAACACTAAGAAGGGATAATACAACCCTCCACAAATCTTGGTTTAATTCGTATTAATGACATATCTCCTCTAGCCTTTCGGACATTAATGACTATCTTAACGGTTCCTGTAGGATGAGCTATTAGCATTAAAGCTTAATAATTGCATATCTAGAAACAAGTGCGAAGGTGGCAGGGTGGAGAAGAGCAATTAAGCATTGGACATTTCATGAACCCGCCAACCCACGAAAGAGATTCCAAGAAATGGCCAAGTATGGTAAGCATTCGGTCACGCTTCAAAACAGGGTCACAAGTTATACTCAGGAGACGTGAGCGCCCGATGGTCAAATTTTAGGTCTCTGAACTTTTGACTGCAAAATGTGTAACACGGAATAGAGCATGATGATGGACTTCAACGGTCGAATTGTATATCAAGGAACTTTGGGTGTTGTTTGTAGGTCGTGGAACAATGGAAGCACAATGTTGAGCAAGCCTGGCCGAGAACCGACGATGGAAATAGTGGTGAAGTATGGAATGGGGAAGAGATTGGTCAGACTCGTGATATAAAAGCATGAGACATATTCGGAAAAATGACTAAGTAACCAGAAAGGGAAAGTAAAGGAGAAAAAGAAAGGGGAATTTGGTTGTCAATTCGTAGATCGGGGAAGTCCGAGTGTTGTTTGCAGGTGGTAGAACAATGGAAACGCAATGTTGAGACCGCCTACTCAGGAACCCGAAATCCAAAAAGTTGTTGAATATGGAACGGGGAAGCGATCGGTCAGACTCGTGATATAAAAGCATCAGTGTAAATCTAAACATGTGAATTCGCCAAAGACATTTTTCGACAAATGACCAAGTAACCAGAAAGGGAAAGCAGAGGGAAAAAACAAAGGGGAGGGCAATTTTCGGAAGCATGAATTGGTGTTAACAAATCCCCATTGATGGTCTCAACAGTAACTATGAAGTGCATTAAACAGGTGAAGAGTATCTTCAATCAAGGAATAGAAAAAGTGAGTCATGCTTATACTTTCCAGGATGTGTTTGCATAAGAGAAGCATAAAAAAGCTACAGGAAAATCAATTTTGGGATGTTCGAGTAAAATTATTGTACTGTCAACTTCACCATAAGTATAACAACGATGAATTTTAGTTTTGATTTTTTGTGGTTGATATCATAGTTCCATTGGACTTCACATAACATATATCCTTTTATTTCAAAATATTTTTGAAGATGATTTTTGGTAATTTCATCGATCAAGTAAAAGTGCTAAAATGAGCTACATATTACATTTGCTTCATAGAGATTACATTAAAAGGCAAAGCATGTCTTGTATATTCTTTAACATCATAGAAAAACCACTAATATCCTGAATGTATCATCCATCCATAATCAATAAACCGGGCCCATGAGAACCTTGAACTACAGCACGAAAGCACATGAACAAAAGTCTGCCAAACACAAGATAGGACAAAACCAACGAAGATTGGGCATTGTATCCCATCTATAACCAAATCCCCAAATGGGCACCAAGAAATTTTCCGATTACTATATTACCATGAAGCAAGATCACTATGAACATTTGCTTCCGATAGTACTATGAACCAAGATCACTTTGACCCCACAATGTTCTAACATTACCAGTTCTGGAAAAGAGTGTCAGCATTTAACTTAATGGAGTTCGAACAATGCCAAATTTTCAATATTATTGAAAATGCCTGATGGTTCCATTCAGAGGAGCAAGCCATTTTGACGGTTCAAAGGATGGATCTGATATATTCACAATTGGATACTTTGTATGAGGTTTGTCTTCATGCTTCTCATTCCCGGACTGAACAATCTTATGTGCTTCCAGTTCAATTTTCCATGGCACTGCAAAACTCTATTCATATCCTCATTGGGTAGCATCGACAGATACACATGAGATTGTTTCGTTTCCTGCCAATGCTTGATATGTTTTTTTTTTTGTTTGGTTCAGGCGATATGTAGTATGTCATTGTTCTCATTTAATGTAAATTTGCTATGGATCCGAAAGTCGCGTAGCATGTAGACATTGTTTGCCTTTTTCTGTAGGTATACTTCATATGGCAATTTTGCTAACCCAAGAAGCACATCTTGTAACATAGGTTGTCTAATTGTACAATGTACAATTGTGTTGCTAACGGTTCGGATGGAAACTTTGAGGCAATGTCTATATATGTAAGGGCATTTTTTACTACATCGTAGACAATCAATTGTACCATCATTTATGAAAGCAGAGGCAGAAGTAGGAGAGTTGCATTTGGCACATACATGCTTGAAGGGGGTCGAGTACGCATTCGCTGCAACCAAAAAACCCTCAACTTGCGCACGTGAGCATAGTAGTTAATATATTGAACAATATAATATACAACTGTACAACAAAAAAGCTGTAGAAAATTGGTCAAGGAAATTTTTATGAGCAAAGTGTGGATGGAATTGTAGATGTATACGCACAACAGTTGTCGAGCTAGTTAGTTTCTTGAGATCCTATACTATGTCTGTTCGCAATTTTGTTACAAATGTTGCTTGGGTTGTGCGAAAGATCCTTTCTTTAACATCTCTTTTCTTTGTTAAATTTTTGAAGAGCATAAGTGGAAATTTCCCTTTATGCAATTGTTGTTCCATTGAGGAAAACAAATTTGAATAGGTGTCGAACAATTGCAGCTGCAACATGGAACAATGCAATAGTTGTGTAACATAACTAAGATATATGAACATGTGAAAGTAAAGGACAAAACTAGATATGGAGAATGATACCATTGCCTTGTCATTGTCTGGCTCTCCATATTTTATATGGAGAATGTGTTGCGAGCCAAGTTTTCTCACAAGTGTGACAACTGCATGAATGGTTCCGATTGGGTAAGTGTCGTTGCTCTATGCAAGTTGGTTGATTGTTGTGTCTGGTACAAAATGATATTCTGAACAAATCACAAGTATTTTTTCGACAATACTTGTTTTGTTGAGCAATATAATACGATCACAATCACCACGGTCATATACTGTTTTTGGTAATATATTAAAATTTGTAATGGATATCCCATTACCTGGAAAGATCTTTTCTGCATGTTTCTGGACAATTTGTGTAGGGATAGTCAGTGTGACTGTCATCATGTCTTCGTTGTCTGTCATGCCAACACACACAATGCATCTAGTTTTGTTTTCCTTGTCCAAGTAGGTGCTATACATGACAATTATGTCCCCGACAAACACTTGTCCAGTTTGGCAACTGTTCAAGCCTTCTATCGATAGTATATTGGGTGTTATAAGTTTAGACCTGGTGACATTTTTTGAACATAAAAAGTAATGCGAATGGTAGTCTGCATTATTTTTTTGTTTTCTTTTTTTTTGGCATAAATTTACAACTAGACGCACAACTTGGATGAAGTATGCAGGTCATAGTTTTGTAACCAGACCTCTTAGTCTACGAAACTTGCACTATGTTGGGCGTTTCACTTGCGCTCGTCGATACTTCTTGTGAACTGCAAAGTATGTGTTGCAGATGACATCAACATATTTATCATGGCATAGATGAATAAATATTAACTCATGATATTTGTTTGGTGAACATCTCAAGAGCACAATGTATGAATCTTTACCTTTGGCCTTGTCGTTCTGTTGATGTTTGCGATGATTGACTGCTCATTCCCATGTCATTCATCCAAATTTTTCTGATGCAAGATTGTGTACATGAACATCAGAAGGACTAAATAAGCATATGCATTGTATATTGTCCATAATTGTTCTGAATTCCAGATATAGGCTCGAAGGAGATGGAATATGAAATACGATGTCAAGGGATACTCAAGAAATACGAGGACTTGACGGTCAAATTGTATGCCTTGGAAATTTTGACTGCAAAAATGTGTAACAAGGAACATGGCATGATGGGGGAGTCTGGCGGCCAATCTGTATATCGCGGAACCCCCAAAGCAAGAGGCACAATTTTGAGCCCGCCATCCCGGGAACCCGTGATAAAAAAGTGGTTAAGTATGGAATGAGGAAGCCATCAATCAGAATCGTGATATAGAAGCATGAGTATAAATGTGAACCCGTGAGTCCACCAACCCGCACACCTAGACATTTTCAGAAAAAATGACTAAGCAAAGCAACTAGAAAGCGAAAGTAGAGGGGAAAAAGAAAGGGGAATTTGGTTAAGTATATAAGAGGGAAAAAAAAGGATAATAGAGAGTGGGAAAATAGAAATGGGGAGGGAAATTTTCAGAAGCGGGAAGTCTCAACAAATACCCATTGTTTCCAAATCATCGTTTTCTAGTTCAATATTTTATCCACCTACTCATTTTGTGTGTTTGATTTACTATCACAATCGGTATACCTTTTCAAAGATTGTACTTCAGCTTCCTCTGCTGTGGCATATAAGATTTCATCCTCTTGTCCAACCAATGTGTTTCTTTCAATGTTGCAATGCATAAAATACAATGGACATGAAGGTAAGTTGGTATGTAGAAAGACATGTAAAAAAATAAATACAGTTCTATTTATTTCAATGTAGCAACACATAGAATACGATTGACATGAAGATAAGTTATTATGTAGGAAGATACGTAGTATCTACATACAATAAATTAGGTGAAAAGAAGTAGAACAAATATACAGACAATAAATGGAATACAAAACAATGGAATATGAAATAAGAGTAGAAGCATGCACCTTTGTATCTCCTCTTCTACATTTGCGGTAAAGAGTCCTTCGTCTTCTCCAGTTATTCTGTTTGTTTCAATGTGGGAACGCACAAAATACAATGAACATGAATGTAAGATGGTATGTAACGGAAAATAGGTAATATGTACATACAGTAAATGAGAATCAAAGGAATAGAATAAAAGAGAGTTAGAAGCATGAACCTTTGTTTTTCTTGATCCATGGTTGTGGTTATATAGAATTTTTCCTGGCCAAAATATATTACAAGCCAGAAAATATTAAGAAGTTGGATGGTTGTAGCTGAATGATTTGGTTTTGTGCAACAAAGTGTCTAGATATGCTTTGAGACATGGAAATATAATTTTGTAATATATTTGATGTATATTTCATAATTCAAGTACAAGAAAAATTGTATCGTGGTCAGAGCAGTCTGTGTATAAGATAAAGAGGTTGTATTTTGATATGGGCACATTTCACCATATATGGTCAATAAGTGCGTTTTGTACAAGTTTTATCTTAACCAAAAGAAAGTGGACATTGTAATTGCACATGTAATTTTCCAATTGTTTTGTTATGACACTATTTTGTAGCATGTCAACACTGAAGTATCCTAGAATGATAATGGTTTCATTCAGATGTAAATGGTGTAATGATTTGAAAAAAACATTCATTATCTTAACAATGTTGCACGCAGAGTGACATAGAGATTGAATGTTGCAATTTGCAATCCACGAAAGACTACTCTTGCTAGCACCATCTCAACATATTTTTCTTCTACAAGAACATTTTGCAAAGGCATGTAGGTATGGTTCAAAGTTTGGAGAAAAAATTGGAGAAAAATTTAAGAGCAGGAGGGAAAGATATTCCAATTTTGTACAATTTTGTTGCAGCCTAGCCACCGTTGTACCATACCTAGCCCTTCTACACCTACCCACAGTTTTCTTGTACAAGAACATCCTACGAAGGAAATAAGCTTGACATCATATTTTTCATGCAAAAGACACGGGTTCGATTCCCATACAGAATAGGCAGGTGCTCATTCCTGAGCAAGCTGGGAATATCATCGAGGGAAAGGTGCGAAGGATGAAGAATTGCTTATTCAATTCAGACACTAGATTTCTACTTCGCCACATATGACAAAGGACCGGGATTTGCAATGCTAGAAAAAATGACAGCTGGAGTTGTGCAGACGACATTGGCATGCACATGGTGCAGAGCCTCAGGAAGAAATTGAAGGAAAATTTAAGAGTAGGAGAAAAATATATGCCAACCTCTATGGTTTTGAAACTTACTCGTTAATGATGAACGACATAACCACAGGTCCAATTGCAGGTGCAGGACTTGAACCCTGAAAAGTGCAAAAAAAACTCCAACTTCCGGTGCAGGACCCCAACCTTGCAAAGTCGAAGCAAACAAAAGCAAGCAACAAGCAACAAACCAGTGAGAAAGCATCAACAGGTCCAACTGTAGGTGCAAGACCTCAACCTTGCAAAGTTGAACCAAACAACAACATGCAACAACTGACGAACCAACGAACCAATGAGCAAGAAACAACCAGTGAACCGATAAATAATATATGTATCTTCAATGATGACTAAATTGCATTCCAAGCATAGAAGAAATCTGAAACATATGATGACCATGCGAGTGAAAATACTTAAACATTCTTACTTGCAAACTGCAAACAATAAAAAACAAAGAACAAATATGAATGAAACTATGGTATCGAAACTTACTCGACAATGATGAACAACAGAATCGCAGGTCCAATTGTGGGTGTTGGACTTGAACCCTGTAAAGTGAAAACACAACTCCAACTACGGGTGCAGGACCCCAACCTTGAAAAGCTGAAGCAAACAAAAACAAGCAACAAGCACCAACAGGTCCAACTGTAGGTGCAAGACCTCAACCTTGCAAAGTTGAACCAAACAACGACAATCAACAACCGACGAACCAACGAACCAATGAACAAGAAGCAACCAGTGAACGAGTAAACAATATATGTATCTTCCATGATGACTAAATTACATTCCAAGCGTAGAAGAAGTATGAAACATATGATGGCTATGCGAGTGGTGATGGAAAACAATATTGTCCAAATTCACTGCAACATTGTATGGAAAAATTCGAGGAAGAATGTATTGTGACATGCCTATTTAAGTAAACATTTAAGGCTGTCAGGCCTTTTTAAGGGCCTCACGCTATGTAAACATTTAAGTTGGCCTATTCAAGTACCTCAAAAAGAGTGTTAATGCTAAAAAAATTTGGTATGTAAACATTTCAATACAAATAGAAATAATAAAAACATTAAAAAAGAGCGTCGATGCTCAAAACTTTCGGTATGTAAACATTTCAATAAAAATAAAAAAAGTTAAAAAGAGTGTTGATGCTCAAAACTTTGGATATCTAAACATTTAAAACATTGGGAATATGAAGCTGGCAATAAGACTTAGAATCTATTCTCCAATGAGATGATGACATATAATATATTTTTATTATATAAAAAATAATGTTGTTAGTTCTATAGTTCGAACAATAGAGATGATGTGAAAATTTATAGTCAAAAGACATATTAATATGAAATCATTATCGATTTCTATAGTCCCTCCACCCCTTCGACAAGGACTAATAACATAATTTCATTATGATAGTCTCATTATTCGAAGCATGCATATATGCTCTTCAAATTGGACATGTAGTCTATAGAATAATTTGTACATTATCTTTTTTGAAGACCTTCAACTAATGGCTAATATGGAAATAAAACTAAATATGACAGTGCTTTTATTAGGGTGTTTTGGGTAAATGGTTCCTAACTACCCAATTCATTCCAAAATCTCCCATGTTAATTTAATGACAAGTACCTCGATCATAACATAACATGTGTCCCTCATGTGCAAGCTCATCGACAAGACAGAGAAACAAACACGACGAGACTTAGAATCCCCTCATAGATGTCTAAGGTTACGATGGTAGAAGATACTGAAACCATGGATTTGATATTCCCCAAGGTAAGTTGGATAATGATTTATTGGTTTTCAGCTAGGTGAGAGGACGTAAGGCTCCTTTGCATGTCTCTCCTTGGGTTGGTCTTCGGTCTGGATTTCTCTATGTTGTTTCTTATTCTGCTCAGTCTTTTTAGAGCTCGAATATTGATCATTTGTATCTCTATTTTCCTAGATATCGTTGTCCTATTCTCAAAATTGGATTTTTGAGAATTAAAGTTTTAGGTTTAAAAGAACTAGCTCTAATTTCAGCTGTTCTCTTGGTCTTCTCTCGACCTCAGCCTTGGCTCACAAGTAGAATTTTGGTTTCATTTCCTCTCTTTGTATAACCCACTTTCACTTTGTGCTTATGCTATTATTGTTTAGTTTCATTTTCTGGTAAAGATTTCTTTCCCCTGAGACTCTAGGAAGTGGTGTTGAAATTTTCTTTATCTCTTCTATAGGTCTCATTCCATAGGCCCACTGCCCGTTAACAAAGATAACTTCACTTGGATCCTAGTTAATCTTCTTGCTTTTCTTTTCGGTTTAATTTTGTAAGCTAGTCATTTCTCAACTTTATTTTCATTAGTTCATTTGCACATTGTGGATCACCACGATTTACTTGAGCTAAGGAGAATTTTAAGGTCTAATGAAGATATGGTAGAGGGAAACAAAGCCTCTATTCTTTCTTTCATCACCAAATTCAATGAATATGAACAACATTGTATGAGACAAATAGTAGAAACTATGAACACTCTTTTGCAAGTCAAGCAACAATTGACCATCCTTGAGACTGAGTGTAATATTCTCAAAAATCTAGTAGAAAATTTGAACAAAGATGCACATTTTGATGGTTTCTAATCAGAAGATGTTAGAACAAGGAGAAAACAAGGATGGGAACACAATGATATAGATGATAGAATTTATGGGCATTGTAGATCAAGAACCAACATGCAACAACACTAGACTAGACAAAGCAACAAGTCATTGCACCTTTCTTTAGCATATGTTTTTTAAAGCAATCAATATATTAGTCGTTTTCAATAGGATTTACTTTAGTAGATATATTTGGAAGATTTTTCCAAAGGATATTAGTAAACTTTGTATAATGTTTTAGTTAGATGTATGCAATTTGAATAATGCAGACTTTATGTATGTATAACTTCTCCATGATTCATGGATGGTAAACGGGGTAAACTGTTGGCCCAGATTACGGGGCCTAACCCCAAGTGGATCAAGCGAGTCAAACCCATCACCTCCCCAACTAATCACTGGGGGAGAGATCTCACGTCTGGCACAAGACCACTTGAACTAACCCTTGAGGCTATATATCTGATTATATGTTAAATGGAGGTGGTTTGAAGTTCATTCTTTGATCTTTCTAAATATTTTCCAAAATCAAAATGTTAATGAAATTATGATTTTCTTATATATAATTCTTTTGATCTTTTTGTATATAGGAATTTGAGATGTGAGAGATGAAAATTATTTGAATAAATTTAAAATATGATTTTCTTATATATAATTATTTAGTCTTTTT
>SNQJ01S0066642.1:0-18182 GCA_010110895.2 Picea sitchensis
TTGTTTATGTATACCCATTTAGTTCCAATTACATTCTTGTTATTAGGTCTTGGAACAAGATCCTAAATCTTATTTTTCTCTATTTTGGGGTTCACTTATGGAAAAAAGTGAAAAATTTGCAGAGCTATATGTATCTATAATTTTTCTTCTAGTTTGTACACCTGCTTCCTTGTTTCCAAGAATCTGACTTTCTGGATGATGTTTTTGAACATACCTTGACGGAGTCTTTTCCTGTGGTGTTTCCATTCTCTCTTCTTCCTTTGAATCCTATGGTTCTGGATGCTTGTTAATTCCATAATCTTGTCATTCATTGACAATTGGTTCATCATATGGATCATCACGATGTTGATGTCTCATTGGATGAAATGGTCCTTCATCTACCTTTACATCTATACTCTCAACTATGTTACTGAGTATTTTGTTGCAGAACATGTACCCTTTACTTCTCGGGAGTATCCTAAAACATACCTTTATCATATTTAGCTTCAAATTTACCTAAGTTGTCTTCATTTATTTTAATGTAGCATTTGCTTCTAAATGTATTGAAATGATTTATTGATGTTGATTTTCCATGACATAGCTCATAGGGGGTTTTATTGTTGTTTACTCTAATGTGAGATTTATTGAGAATGTTGATAGAAGTTTGAACAACCTCTCTCCAAAAGGTGTTGGGTACCTTTAATTCATCAACCATGGCCTTGGTCATTTCTTGAACTATTTTTTTCATCCTTTCTACAACTCCATTCTGTTGAGGGGTTTTTGCAATGGAAAATTGTCTCTTGATCCCATGTTTTTCACAATAACAGTTGAATTCATCACATGTAAATTCTCCTCCTCTATCAAACCTTAGGCACTTGATTTTTAAATCCGTTTCATTTTCTACTTGTACTTTGAAGATTTTAATTTTTTCAAAAGCCTCAAATTTATGATTCAAGAATCCAACCCAAGTCATCTTGGTATAATCATCAATCAATAATATGCAATATGTTTTACCTCATGGTGATTGTGTACTAGTAGGGAAACAAATATCTGTATGGATCAACTCAAGAGGTCGAGTGGTGGAGTGTTCTCTTGCCTTGAATTGAACTCTTGATTGCTTTCCAATCTGACATGACTTGCAAATAGTATTCTCGGGTTTGGAAAGTTTAGGAATATCTCATACATCATCTTTTCTTCCTAGATTAACAAGCTAATTTTATAGAATATTTTTCCACACTCCATGCATCTTGATTTTATGGACTTCCATTTCCCTCTGTAGACACCATTTCCCCTTTTTTGATCACTCTAGAGCTAAAAAATACACAGTTTTATACATGTACATGAACTTCCAGTTATATAGCTCGTGTATGTATGTGGGTTTCTCCATTACAAACCATGTACATCGGGTTTGGTGCTCAAAAAATAAAAAATGCATTGGGCTTCCATGCCATGTCAAGAGATCTATGATCCTTGACCTTCCGTATACTGGAAACGCTCCAACTGGACCATTCAATTCCATTTTTAGGCTATAAATTGATCCATATACAAGCATTGAAGGAATTCAATTTAGAATAGAGAGAAAAGACATATGGATAAAGTTCACCTCAATTGAGTCTGCATCCCTTTTTCCTTGAAAGTTTGAACTTCTTGTGTTCAGCCCCAAAGCTCTTCCTATTGTGTGATGGAGAACATCATTGACTCCTACATGTGAGATTTCCTTTGTGGACGATTGAAGTGGTGGAGGCCCAACTAGAGGGACTTAGTTTATCGATTATGATATGTGCCATTACAAAAGTTTGTCACCTATGCACTTATGTTGATTACATTAATAGAAATACTATTTTCTCGTCCAATTGATATCTTGCAAATATTTATATAGCTTTCCATGAGTGTATTTTTTATGAATGTTAATGGATTATGTTAATTTATATGATAATGTTATATATCATTACCACATGTTTGTGTATCTTGGTTGTTGAAGACAAGTTTCAGGTGTAAAGATTTGGGTCGTGTGCTCAACGATGGTCTTCTTCGGACGTTCGGACGAGGTAGGATTCTAGCCTTCTTTTGTTAGAATTTTATTTATATAGCATACTTGAGATTAGAGTTGATTTCTAGGTGTTTTTCTTTCTTTTGTGGTTTTCCCCTAGACATAGAGAGATTTTCCTCATAACAAAATTTGCGACTCCACTCTAGACATCTCCTTTTTGGGGTATTGGGTGTTTTTTCTCCTTTATTTTCTCTGTGTTTTCCTGATTTTCTCTGTCGTCTGTTGCTTGAAAACCTATATTTTCCCTTGCATCTCAGTTTCTTGGCCTAACCCTTGCCTTGGCAGTGTGTTCCTTGACATACACGGGCTTTCCCTTGACAGGGTACATACATACGCGAGTTGTCCTCCTTTAGGGCATGTACATGTGCGAGTTGTTCCGATAATAGTCACGTATACTATTTTCTTAGTCTTTTTTAATGAGTTTGGTGTTTGTTGGGTGAGTTTTGTTGGTTGTTGAGACTTCTTGGGTCCATTTTATGACTGTTAAGTACCTATAGATTGATAGGAAGCTACTTTATTGGTGAATCTTTTGGGTGAACTTATTTCTTGTCGTTTTTCTCATTTGTTGTCCTTGCACACTAGTCTGTGTAGTTACTTCTTGGTATCCTACTTGGCTTGTCTCATTTTTCTTGTAGTAGGATCTTCCTGTGAGGTTGTTATTCATTCCTTGAAATTTCTTTTCATTATATCAAAAATACAAAAAAATTGTTTTCTTGCATTTTACTTATGGAATTTGCACTTTTGTATACTTTACATTAGTTTTGACATATTGGGAAAGATTTCACTTCATTTAAATTGTAGAGATTGCATCTTAGAAACAACACTTAGAAGCATACCATCTCATTTAAAATCAAGATTAGTACTTAGAATTGTTTTTACAATTGATTATTTTTATATATGTTGAGTCATAATACCATTAGTTTCACGATCGTACCTCTTGAGTAAGAAAAATCCATTAAAATTAACGTTGAATAATTAAAATTGATTAGAAACAATTTTATTTTTCAAGGTACACAAACAAGCATAGGACCTAAGGCCTTGGAATAGGATTTTGTGAGTAAACTTCTCCAAGTCTATAAAACTGAACATATGTGTCTGAATAGGGAGTGGTGAAACCCATTATATAATTGGTGTCCTCAAGAGGCTCCGCTCACACCGGAGTTAAGCACAAGGTTGCGCGAAGTTGGTTGCATAGATAACCCTCTAATACCTTCCTAGAGTCGGAGATATTTATGGGGTTCTATTCATAATTGGGGGTCTTGATAGTGCCTTTACCTCCATGAGAGGCGATGCTTTTAATATTTCAGGCTTTGATACCTTCCCATATGGTGGACCGAAATTGAAACTGCTCACTTGGGCATTGGTTATATCATGGTGACTCTAATTGCTTGACCTAGGTAGTTGCATAGGTTTCTTGCAGGGATTATTTTGTAGGTACCTTAAGTTAGATAGGGATCAGACAACACACAAAATTTATGGAGTATTTCCTCTCCGGGGGGATATGACCGACTATAATGTGAAGACCACGAGGGTCCTGATAATTGATATTGACACCTCCACTCTATTGCTGCACAGTATTAGCTGGACCCTCTTTAGTTTGGGAGGTCCCTTTTAGTCGTTATATCCTGTTTTTGTGCATTGGCCTTTTGCTTTATTTATGAGTGTTCTCTCTCATTATTAGTCGGCCTTAGGATTTTGTATTGAATCTCAAGTTTTGATTCATCGTTGAGTGAGACTATCCTCCTCATCGGTCTCTTCATATTTTGAATCTACCACCATGTCTTGATCCTTTACCAAAGTTGCCTCCTAAAAGGAATAGATTTAATAAGTGTGGTACATATATCTCCACCTCCCAAGATCGTGATCATCCTACCATGAGTATTGAGTCAGATATGAATGTCTCAGGAAGCCCTTCGACTCCCATATTCGTTGTGATTAGTGGGGTCCCCTTGACTCCCTTTTCATTGATGGTTTGGATGCAAGAGGCTCCCTCATCTAATGCTACCCAACCCATGAGTTGTGCTCATCCCATGGGAACAAATCCTTTTTTATTCCCATACGGTATGCCGAATTATAATACTCAATAAATACATTCGGCCTCTAATCCTTTCTCGTTTGGTATGCCTGACATGACATCCCAATTCTCATCCTCTATTTCGACGGCTAATATGAATCCTAGTTTTGGGTATGGGGTCACGATGCCTCCTTATGTTTCTTTCTCATTTGGTGGAGGTCATATTCCCCAAGCGACTCCTACGGTAGGAGGTTGGAACCCTCTTTCCTCTGGGCCTAATCCTATCTTCAATACTCTAGGATGGAGTGCTCAAATGGGTGGTCAATTTACTTCCTATATTTCATTCATCATTCCATCTTCCTTCATGTTTATTCCTATGAACGTTTTTATTATGCAAAAATCCCCTTTGTCCTTTGGTGTTCCATCTGGAGGGAGTTAGTTTTATGGTATGGAAAACCCTCAGTACAAAGTTCCTTCATCTGGGAGAAACATATATAATCCTTATAATGTTGCTTTCTCTTCGCAAGAATATTCCGTGGGTATGGTTCCCTTACAACCTTTAATGAATTAGTTGGGAGAGGATACTATCCTATTAGACAGGGCCATGGTATATACCAAAACCATTGTTGGTATGCAATCTCTCAAACCTAATCTTTCCCAGAAGCATTGGCTCAGATGCTGCAACCCTGAATCCCTTTTATGGCCATGTTAAATCTTACAGACTTGTCAAAATTGATGAATGACCCTATGCGTCATGTTCCATCATGGTCGCACGTCCCCACCAACATTCCTTATGACATTTCAAAGTTTGAAGGTAAGAATGGTGAGGACCCAGGTGATCATGTAACTGCCTTTCACCTTTGGTGCTCATCTAACTACTTTAATGATGATTCTATTCGTTTGAGGCTATTTCAATGCACCCTCATAGGGGTCGTCGTGAAGTGATACATCGAGCTACCTGGGGGAACCTTCAAAACTTTCATCCAACCAGATGGTCTTAGTTTTTCTCAATCAATTCCAATTGTTGGTTTGTTACGATGTCAACCTAGAAATTTTATCGAATCTTCCACAAGATAAAGCCACCCATATCTCTGATCATATTCAAGAGTGGCATAGATGGAAGAGGTTGATTAAATCCTACATTCCTCTAGAGTATCTGTTGGAATGGTTCCTTAAGTATTTGTTGCCTTATATTTCGAAGGATGTTTCTACTTCCAGAATGACATTTGAGGAAGAAGCCACCTTCAAATCCTAGCAGTTGGACCGTATATATTCTCAATCTGGGATGCTTTATGAAATTCTCCCTGACGCACCACAGTCAAATTATGATCCTAGAAAAAATCTTGAGCCTCATGTCGATGGCATAATAGGATCTACAAATGCTAAGACTACATACCAAGTGATGAACCAACTGAAATATTTGTCTCTTAACCAGTCTATAGAGGGAAAATATTTGGCTTCGTCCTCCACCACCCAGTCAGTGGATGTGCATTTTGTATAGTCGTCATCAAACCCAAATGGTAGCCAAAAAACCTAGAGGGAAAAAGAGGAAAGGATGTGGTAATAATCGTAAGGGTGGGAAGAATAATAATAACAAAGCCAAGGACGACAATAATAATAATAAATCGAATAATAATGCTAGTGAGGGAAAGAAAGAAAATAGGAAGCTGAAGTTTCCCTAAAAAATTTGTATAGATGATCACCTTACCCACTTGTGCCCCAAAATTGAGGAAGCCTCAAGTCTCATAATTCATCTGCCTGTTGTGTTGTTGAACCCTTTTCCACATAACCAAAATATGGCCTCAGGGACCTATAACATTGGAAATGTGTCGAGCATGAGTCAAAACCCTTCGGCACATGATGGTGGCCATATTTGCGTCAATATGGTTCAGTATCAGATTGATGTAGCCATTCAATATCGCGATTACAGTTCTTCACGGACTGGTTTAGGTCTAGAACCTCCTCCTCCCCCGGAAAAAAAATTGCATATCGATTAGCTAGAACCTCCACCTCGTATTCTAAAAGGATTCCTAAAGCATTGTTCCCACAATCCTAATGCCATAGTGACCCAAAATTACTCGATTGTCAAGGATTTGGGCCAAACCCCATGCGTGATGTCGGCTTTGGATGTGCTCCAGACATGTCCTTCACAAAGGAATTTATTTCTATATGTGTTAGGATCTCTAGACCTATGTGGACCAAAGGTTATAAATTTTGATGTCATGGATGTTAAGCCTCGCTTACCTTACCACGTGTTGACGATATAAATCGCAACGAGGATTTTTCCCGCAAAGTCTTGCTAAAACCCTATTATTATAAGCTAACAATATATATAATACTAGTAGGTGGGACCCCCTTTTAGTTTGGAGGATTAGATATGGTTCTTATTTGATTTTTATGTTGTTGTTCGACACTACTTACAAGTTTGAGCATGATTGAAGTTCAAATGTTGGTTCTATTCACAACAAATGGGTGATGGATAATTCATGCTATGTGTGGGTTTCTTTACTCTAAATTCTCAATTCCATGTCACGAGGGCTTATGTGAACTGTTATTTCTATGCTAATTGCACCATGATCTATTACATATTACACCTGCACAAAACATATGTTAGTCATGGAAAAGGATAAAAGAAATATGAAAAAATCTAAGAAAGAAATTAAATTATGCTACTATGCTACACTACATGCATTGAAATTAAAGGATTATTGTTAAGTCCTAGCTAACAGGGTTAGTAGCTATACGATTTATTGAGTTATATGGAACCACATGTGATATGTGTTATGGTGTGGTTGGTAATGGTTAATGTGACATAGGGTGGCGCATTTGGAAAATAATGGATGTTGGTTTTGATGCATCAATTAATTGAATGGATTAATGGAATGGTTGGATGTCGCGTACTAAGTGATTGAATGAGTAATGGATGGAAGTGATGTGAATTTACTGCATGTCACTCCATACCTCTCCCACTGGCCATCACTCTAGCTTGGCTATTGTTCAATTGTGTTTTGTTGTGGTTAAGCTCCGATTTTCAGGCAAGGGAATAACTGCTCGGCCAAGCTCACGTTTTTAAGGCTTTTTGGTTACAAGTATGTCTTCTCACCATCCATGAATCTTCTATGGTTATGAAATAGATATTGGCTTGGTGATGTATGGGTCTATTCTTTTCTTGAGACTGGCAACTATGTAAACTTGTGATATTTCTCCAGAATGGTTGTTGTGTGGTTTTCGTTGCAAATGGAAAATGATGGTTGAAGTCACAGTTTCATTGATTATTCTGAATGTGGAAGCCATGAAGGCTCTTTGTTGTCTTTATGGGTTTTTTTTAAGGGTTCATTCAATCCAGACTTGTTGGCTCTCTCCACGCAGTTCTTGTCACCGTACCTAGTCATATTTGTTGTTATGGGGTTGTTGGGTTTGTATTTGAACTGCCTTGTGTCACTGCATATAGTTTCACCTGGTTATTGGCTCGTTATACTATTGGTGTCTATGTAGTTGGTTATAATGGATATTATGCCAAGGGGATTTCTTTGAGGTTGATTTCTATTTCATGACTATGTTTTTATATCATCATTACCCAGGTTGATTGGGGAAAACCACGAGGGTTATGCCCTACATGTTCTGGGTGTTATATATTGGCCCATGAGGGACCTATGCTCCTATGTTCATAATATCTCTTGCCTATTGAACTCTCTCCTTGTCTTGCAAAGCTATGGGTGATATGGCATGTGGGTCCACCGTGTTGTCTCGAAATTTTCTCACCTATTGATGGTGGTCGTTTCCAATCTCCTTGTGTTGGTTACTCAGAGCCCACCCTTGATTATTTTAAGCCTGATTTTGATAAATGAACCAATTATATTTGGTCGGGCACATGGTCGACTGTTATGAGTTGGTGGATTATTGTCGTCGATGGTTGATTATTGGTTGTCCCTGTTAATAGCGTTGACAATGGTTTCTATGACTGGTGTATAATCAATGTATCCTTTTATTATGGAAATTGATTTGATAGTTCAGCATGGTTAATTGGTTGATTCAAGTAATGAAGTGGGCACACAATCGATGCATCATGTGTTGTAATAGTTGGATTGTTGACTCAACATTGTTTTGTGGTTGATCGGGAATATTCCTCTTTACTTTATGCACTTGGTTGTGTGTTTCCTACCGCATGATATAGGTTGAAATAAGGGTTGTCGTTACTGGGTGTTTTAATTGCCAATCGGGAGTATTGCAATTTAAAATCGTGAAGGTTGTGGCATGGTTGTCCATTGTATATGTTATGGATATCGTTTGATTACACCATCAGAGATGGGCATGGGTTTTATAACAGTATGGTTTTGTTGCAATTTGATTATTAAATTGATTAGAGGAATGGTATCGGGCACGATTTTTATGTCTGTGTTTGATTTGAAGAAAAAAATCATGGACGGTGGTTGATGTTTCGATGGAACAGAGTGGAAACAAGTGATTGTGTGTTCATTTAGAAATTGTTTTAAATATTAAATGGGACAAATGGGAAGAAACATAACTCTTATACAAGTTGTTTTGGAAGACATATTATTTTGAGTTGGATGACACTGTGTTAAAGATTTAATTGAAAACAGCGAGCAAGTTAATACACATAAATGATAAATTATACAAAGTAGTCGTTTAATTGATCATAGTGACTATTTGGTTAGTATTGGATCTTTTGCTTTTAATATAGAATTGTTTTATGGAATTACTTAATTAATTTTTCGAACAGTAACCGCTATCTTCCCCTACCATTTTTTTTGTTTTTCGCTAATTACAATCCCCTCACCTTCCCATATTCATTACTCATTCCATGTTCCTAAAATTTGATTATAGTTAAAAGAAGCTCTGTATTGTGACAGTTTAAGATCACGAGGATGGATTATAGTGATATGTTCTTTGGTTTACATTTCAATTGATTGTTTTTATCAGTGAGCAGTGACCATGTTATTTTCCCCCTCATTTTAACATTTTTTCGCTCAATACAAACCCCTCGCATATCCCATAACCTTTGTTCACCCCCTTCTCATTAACAATGGTTAAACAATTTGTATGGATTGGATTGCATGAGTATGATATGTTGTTGAGCCAAAATTTATTTCATATTTTAAAAGAGTTGTCATGTATGGTTGTTAAAGGAACTATTTGCTAATCAATCATGCATACAGGAATGAGCTTTTTCAGCTGAGGTAGCCATGGCAGAGGTAACTGAGGAAGAGGTAATTGGAACATGGTCCCTAGAAGGCCTAGATTCTCCATTCACTTTGATGTTTACTCGCAAGAGTTAGGCCAGCTATTTCAGGCTAGGTTTTTCAATTGGATTGGGCAAGGAGTGGTCCAACCTAGGCCTAAAAGGCCTCCCTTCCAAGCTCCACAAGCCCCTGGTATTCTCATGCCCCCTCATGTCTCATTGCAACCTGAGGTTCTTGAAAACGACGGATGGCAAGAGATTGTCCACCCGACAGTCTCCCAACATCGTGGCTGGCCCAATTTGTCTTTACCTGCTCCCCCACCTATCAATCAGATTTTCCAAGCTACCCCTGTCCACTCACTAGTTCAATTCTCCCATGCTAGAAAAAGGTTGAAAATCGAGGCCCACCATGCCCCTAAAAAAAGAAAAGTCGTTGCTTCCCCTTCCTCACCCTCCAATGGCTCTGATAAATCCGTGTCCTCCCGGATGAATTTGAGGGACGATTGTTCTCATGTGATCAATGAGATTAGGCCTAAAGGCTCAACACAGCCAAAGGCAAATTCATAGAGATCAAAAGGTGACAGCAACAACAAGGGAAAGATTGCATCTCAGAGTGGAAAATATGGATTTTAAGTTTTATTTTATTTATTGTTGATGACAGATGACTTTAGAAGTTTTGGACAACATGTTTTTTTTGGATATATGAGTAATATATTTTTGAAAATAATTTCAAATGTCAATGAGATAAATTTCCAAACATGAATGTGATGATGGGAGTCACAAAGAGGGATGTTTATGTTTAATTAACTAGTTGTGTTATGATTGTTAAGAGCTAAAGGGGAGTCACAAGGGGTCCCACCTACTAGTATTATTTATTTAAAACACTTATTATGATTTATTACTTTTCCCCCTAACTAAAAGTTGGTTGAGTTTTTAGTTAACTTAACTAATGAAGTAGTTCAACTACTTCAAACAATTTTAATATTCTTAAAGGAAAAAGGAAAGGGAGGAACAAGAAGAGAATAGAAGGAGAAGCATACTAAGGTTTGCTCTTTGATTTTGTGTTGAGATAGTTCAGTTTTCATTCATTCCTTAATTTAACACAAGCCTAATTATTTTTTGTGATAGCAGGGTCTTATTGTAGACAACAAGATTCAGGGTTGAATTACAACATTCAGACACTTGTTTTTCAGAGGTGTTGATCTATCTTTGATAGTCTCTGTAGACTTGTTTGTTTGTGAATTAGTTTTCATGACTGACAAAGGCTATTGTGCAGAGTCGAGTGGGAAACAATATGTGGCAAGCTGATCCAACTTTTAGAGTTTAGTTTTTGATTATCTGTCAGAGGTCCTTTTGTATGTTTCATCAGGGACATCTAAGTTTGGCTTTGGTCCAAAACTTCTCCACAATTTTTTGTAAAGAGAATGATTATTTGATGAATTGGAATGAAATAAAGGATTGCTTTATGTCTCATCTGTCTTGATTATTGACTTGGTGTCTTTACTTCTGTCTCTACATTTATTTCAACATCTGTTTTGTTCAGAAAAACACATAAATAATGAATTTTTCAACAAGCTTTTATTTATAAAAACCAGCCTAAGCACTTGTAATCAATACTTATGAGTTAGGATATTAATTTTGATGGCTATAAACATAGGGTGATATTCCCGTCTATTTTTCTTTATCTAAGAAAAATATGAAAATGCTTGAGTAAGATCATTTCATATATTTTCCTCGACATTTATTTGGCGACCATACTGGGGAGATCTTCAATATATCTCTGGTTAATTTTTATGCTTGATTAGCATCGAATACATCTATTTTTCTAATATTAATTATTTGACTGTTTTATTTCTTAATGACTGTGCCTGTTGCAAGGCAACCCAATATTGAGCCTAGTCTTAAAGATCATACCAGCATTGCTTTGAATCTATTCAACACCATTTTAGACACTGTCAATACTCGTGTTGATCTTAATCATTCATGGGCAGCAATTGAACAATATATTAGTACCCAAGAACGTTGGGAAGCTAGATGTAGAAAACCTAGAAATCAACAGTAACCTTCTTGATCCTTCAGTTTTGGCCTTACTTTCATGTCCTTAGACTCTGGTGTTTCTAGAAGAAGAAGAGACTTATCACCTGAAATTAATCATATTGTTGAAATAGGAAGAAGGAGCGTTGTGTTGTCAACCCAAAAAAGTACTCTAAGGAGAACTTTGTCTAATTCTTCAAGTTCATCTTTTTATCCCTCACCCATCATCCACAAGATGGAATCTAGCGGTGGCTCTGGTGGCACTGGAAGTGATTCCTACTCTCAGTATTCATCTTCGTTAGTGATTGGTAGCTTATATAGCCACCATATCCTTGTCCAGTCTACCACAAATCCCACCAAAGTCATTAAAAAGTATGGGCTTTTTCAGTTTGAAGAAGACGCCACAACCACACCGTGGCATGTGTCCTCTTCTCTTAACCTAGTACCTGCTACTTGTCCACTTCCTAAATTAAAATATCACCTCCCTAGGTTTTCGAAAAATAACACTGTCACTACAAATGAACACCTGGTGGAATTTTCTAATGCTTGTCACAACATAGGGGCCAATGACAACGATACTTGCATGCGCTTATTCGTCAATTCCTTGGAAGGGAAGGCTACGACCGATTTCTTTGACCTTCCTCCTAAGATTCTGTTTACTTGGGAGGAGTTAGTATATTGGTTCAAATCCACCTATGGGCAATGAAAAATCCCAGCTGAGAAGTTATGGGAGTACAATAACATTGCCTATAAGGATGGTGAAACCATCAAGTCCTTCAACTTGTGTTTCATTAATTTATACAATCAAATCCTTGAACTCATTTGAACTCATAACCAAGCCGCTTTCATGCATTATTACAATGCATTACCTTCCCCCTATCATTATAGGCTTGAGGAAAAATCCATTGATAATCTCGGTTCCGCTCTACATTCTTGTTTAGAGTATGAAGAATAGCTTGAAAGAACAGGTCTTCCCCAGGAAGAATCGGTTAAACAGATAGACATGTCCTCCCTCTTACAGCTAGTAAAATATATGAATAATAGTATGATAGCATATGAGAGAAAATGAATTGTCTCCCCTCTCACCCTTGGAGCTTCATCCTCTTCTGCACCCCCCTTCATGAATCCAATTGAAAATAATTTTTAGCCTAAAGTTATCTTGCCCCGAAATTGGTGTAAATTTTGTGAGGAACACCACGAGGAAGCCACATGTGAAGTAAGTAAGAGTGTCAGAGATAATATATTTGGTAAAAGACTAGAAACTATCATCATTGTCCTAGATTTTTCAGAGCCATAATATTTCATGATCATCAATACGACCAAATCCTACGATCCCAAAGGAAAATATGATCCTCCCCGCAATTCTTCTATCCCAAGCTCATCTTCACCAACTGTTACGGTTCAGTTTCCTAAGGTTCCTGGCGGTCAATAAACAACTTTCCCTCTCCCCTCTTCCAAATTAAATATTTTGAATTAGTTGGCAACCATCAAAAAAGATGCAACCCTTCTGGACATGGTTGTTGTCCCTGAACAACAGGGGCATCTGAAACAAGTCATGGAAGGAAAATATTTTTCTGTAGCCAACCTCTCTCAAGAGGTAAATGAAGAGGATTTGTCTATAAATAAATTAGGTGTACATAACTTTAGATACCCTGTAAAAAATTCCCCTTTTATATTTCTGTAAAAATTATGGATAAGATCGCCCATTGTTGCCTCATTGGTGGCAGTTTAGGCCCAAGTGTGATGTCGAAGATTATTATGGAAGAGATAGGATTGTCTTGTACAAATTAAAACGCCAGAATCATGCTCTCTTATAATAGTCTACAACAAAAAACCATAGGCAAGATTAAAGATGTGACCTTAGTTTCGTGCGTACACCCTGAAATAAGGAGAACCCTTAGTATTTAGGTAATTGATATGCCAGTAAGAAATTACTCAATCATCTTGGGAAGGGATTGGCAAGATTTAACAGGTGGATACCTCTCACTAGACGGAACACATTTATTCGTTCCTCAGAATGGTAAGTACATTATAGTCCTTAGAGAGGGAAGGATTTCACCTTACATAGAGAGTGTCCCACAGCCTAATGTAAACTATATCGAAGAGGACCTAGGAGTGTATTCCATATTTGCTGAGGAGGATAACATTCCCTTGGAACAAATCGGTTTGGATGATGGTATGTGGCACATGCACTTTGATGGTTCATGCTCAAATGAAGGAAATGGAGTTGGCATTGTCTTGATTTCTCCTATAGGAAAAATCCATAACTTTTCTTATAGGTTGGAGTTTGCTTGCATTAACAATGTCACTGAATTCAAAGCTTTATTATTAGGCCATTAATCCCAAGGAAATTATATCCATAGAAGATAACAAGATTCCTAAGGGCTTGACTCCTCTAGAGAGTTTGTTTTCATAGAGTGATGTAGGAAATAAAGAGAAACAGAAAGAAGAGGAGTCGAAAAGGAAGGTAAGTGAAACCATCTCCTTAAAAATTGGGACACCCAAAGTTCCAAAGAATATTAAAATAGGTGCCCACTGTTTTGATGATGAAAAAATGAATTTTTCCAAGCTACTTGGTGGATTTCAAGATGTTTTTCTTTGGTCTTATGAGGATCTTCGTGTTTTGATCTTGGTCATATACAACATGCTATCCCCATCAAGGAAGACATGAAACCAGTTAGGAAAAAACAAAGACCTATTAACCCTGCATTGAAAGCAACTATTCAAAGGCAGTTGGAAAAATTCTTGAGGGATGGAAACATCTTTCCGGTCAAATACCTTGAATGGGTTTCCAAATTTGTACCTATTCTGAAATTCGTTGATCATATTAGCTTCTACATTAATTTTCTCACATTCAGTCAGACTATTATGAAAAATCCCTTCCCTCCCCCTAATATGGAAATAATTCTACAACAGGTTGTAAGGTCACAGATGAGGCCCTTACTTGACAGTTTTTTTGGGTACAATCAAATCAAGGGAAAAAGGGTAGATGCTCACAAAACCACTCTTATCACTAGTTGGGGTACCATGACTTATGAACGTATGCTTTCTGGCTTACCTAATGCAAGTACCACTTTTAAAGGGCGCATACAAATAACTCCTGACAAATTGATTAGTATTCATATTTATCTTGACAATCTCATTATATGCGTTAAAGGGTTGATTATTACCTCGGAGTTTCAAGTGTTATAGTTGGGCCCTTTGACGATCGCTTTTGTCCTGGATACTAATTATTACATTCCAAAAGATTTGCCGGAGCGATTGTTTTCCTACAGCACTAACGGTTCTCACTTGAAACATTACGTAGAACCAACGTGAAAAGTTTTAACGTTGTTTGGATTTTTTGTATATTAGTAGTCTAGCTCTACTTTCATTTCTATCATTGTTTTTCATTTCATCTTTACAGTAGTTTTATTTTTTCTTTCTGATTTTAATCATTTTCTTTTACATTTCTGTCATTTTATCTCTGTTGTTTTAAATTCCGCAATTTTAATTATGTTATGATTTTTATTTATTTTTCATCTTTTAATTGATTTTGGTCAAGAATAAGATGTTGGATCATTTATGCCACAGTGACACTCCTGCAAGATATTGTTATTCAATAACAATCAATCTTACACAACTGTTATGATGTTTCCCTGAAAGCACTTGAATTTGCTATCTGCTTTCACTGTTGTCTTTTAAAAAAAAAAATTGGTTATCTCCCGCTTTTGCTTTCCTTTTCTTCATCCATTTGAGAATTTAAGAGATCAAGTCCATAATTTTTCTCCTTTAAGTAAAGAGAGATTCCAGTTGAACGATTATGAACACAGTGGTAAAACCCCTCATACTTAACATTTTTCATGAGTTATTCCAAAATTCCCGGTCATTTTTCCATTAAATCCCTTCACTTACCCCTGTTGCATAATCTTCCTAGTTATATATTCTCGACCTATTGTTCTTGGTTTGTGAAACCATGAGTTCTGAGTTATAAATCTGTTAAAAAAAAAATTCCTTATGGAGTCGCAAGTTTGTTGACGATAAAAATCGCAACGAGGATTTCGCTTGAAAAGTATTGCTAAAATCCTATTATTATAATCTAACAATATATATAATACTAGTCAGTGGGACCCCCTTGTATTTTGGAGGATCGGATCTGGTTCTTATTTGATGGTTATGTTGTTGTTCGACATTGCTTATAGGTTTGAGCATGATTGAAGTTCAAATGTTGGTTCTATTTGCAACAAATGGGTGATGGATAATTCATGCTATGTGTGGGTTTCTTTACTCTAAATTATCAATTCCATGTCACGAGGGCTTATGTGAATTGTTATTTATATGCTAAGTGTGGCATGATCTATTACATATTACACCTGCACAAAACATATGTTAGTCATGGAAAAGGATAAAAGAAATATGAAAAAATCTAAGGAAGAAATTAAACTATGCTACTATGCTACTATGTTACACTGCATGCATTGAAATTAAAGGATTGTTGTTAAGTCCTAGCTAACAGGGTTAGTGGCTATACAATTTATTGAGTTATATGGAAACACATGTGATATGAATTATGGTGTGGTTGGAAATGGTTAATGTGACATAGGGTGGTGCATTTGGAAACTAATGGATGTTGGTTTCGATGCATGGATTAATTGAATGGATTAATGGAATGGTTGGTTGGCGCGTACTAAGTGATTGAACGAGTAAATGATGGAAGCGACGTGCATTTACTGCACGTCACTCCATACCTCTCCCACTGGCCGTCACCCTAGCTTGGCTATTGTTCAATTGTGTTTCGTTGTGGTTAAGCTCCAATTTTCAGGCAAGGGAAGAACTGCTCGGCCAAGATCGCGTTTTTAAGGCTTTTTGGTTACAGGTATGTCTTTTCGCCATCCATGAACCCGCTTTGATTATGAAATAGATATTGGCTCAGTGATGTATGGGCCTATGCTTTTCTTGAGACTGGAAACTATGTAAACTTGTGATATTTCTCTGGAATGGTTGTTGTGTGGTTTTCATTGCAAATGGAAAATGATGGTTGAAGTCATGGTTTCATTGATTATTCTAAGTGCAGAAGCCATGAAGGCTCTTTGTTGTCTTTATGGGTTTTTTTTTAAGGGTTCATTCGATCCAGACTTGTTGGCTCTCTCCACACAGTTCTTGTCACCATACACAGTCATATTTGTTGTTATGGGGTTGTTGGGTTTGTCTTTGAACTACCTTGTGTCACTGCATATCATTTCACCTGGTTATTGGCTCGTTATACTATTGGTGGATGCATAGTTGGTTATAATGGCTATTATGCCAAGGGGATTTCTTTGAGGTTGATTGTTATTTCATGACTATGTTTTTATACCATCATTACCCGAGTTGATTGGGGAAAACTGCGAGGGTTATGCCCTGCATGTTCTGGGTGTTATTTATTGGCACGTGAGGGAAATCCTATCCTCTGTTCATAATCTCTCTTGCTTGTTGAACTCTCTCCTTGTCTTGCAAGGCTATGGGTGAGATGGCATGTGGATCCACCGTGTTGTCTCAAAATTTTCTCACCTGTTGTTGTTGGTCATTTCCAATCTCCTTGTGTTGGTTACTCAGAGCCCACCCTTGATTATTTTAAGCCCGATTTTGATAAATCAACCAATGATATTTGGTCGGGCACATGGTCGACTGTTATGAGTTGGTGGATTATCGTCGTCCATGGTTGATTATTGGTTGTCCCTGTTAATAGCATTGACAATGGTTTATGTGACTGGTGTATAATCACTGTATCCTTTTATTATGGCAATTGATTTGATAGTTCAGCATGGTTAATTGGTTGATTCAAGTAATGAAGTGGGCACATAGTCGTTTCCTCTTGTGTTGTAACAGTTGGATTGTTGACTCAACATTGTTTTATGGTTGATCGGGAATATGCCTCTTTGCTTTATGTGTTGGGTTGTGTGTTTCCTGCAACATGATATATGTTGAAATAAGGGTTGTTGTTACTGTGTGTTTTAATTGACAATCAGGAGTATTGCAATTTAAAATCATGATGGTTGTATGTTATGGATATCGTTTGATTACACCATCAGAGATGGGCACGGGTTTTATAACAGTATGGTTTTGTTGCAATTTTATTATTAAATTGATTAGAGGAATGGAATCGAGCACGATTTTTGTGTCTGTGTTTGATTTGAAGAAATAATTCATGGACAGTGGTTGACGTTTCGATGGAATAGAGTGGAAACAAGTGACTGTGTGTTCATTGAGAATTTTTTTAAAACATTAAATGGGACAAATGGGAAGAAACAAAACTCTTATACAGGTTGTTTTGGAAGGCATATTATTTTGAGTTGGATGACACTATGTTAAAGATTTAATTGCAAATGGTGAGAAAGTTAATACACATAAATGATGAATTATACACAGTAGTCGTTTAATTGATCACAATGAATATTTGGTTAGTATTGGATCTTTTTCTTTTAATATAGAATTGTTTTATGGAATTATTAATAAAAAAAATTGAACAGTAACTGCTATCTTCCCCTACTATTTTTTTGCCTTTTTCTGATTACAATCCCCTCGCCTTCCCATATTCATTACTCACTCCATGTTCCTAAAATTTATTTATAGTTAAGAGAAGCTTTGTAGTGTGATAGTTTAAGATCATAGGGATGGATTACAGTGATATGTTCTTTGGTTTACATTTCAGTTGATTGTTGATATACGTGAGTAGTAACCATGTTATTTTTTCCCTCATTTTAACATGTTTTCGCTCAATACAAACCCCTCGCATATCACATCACCTTTGTTCACTCCCTTCTCATTGACAACGGTTAAGCAATTTGTATGGATTGGATTGCATGAGTCTGATATGTTGTTGAGCCAAAATTTATTTCATATTTTAAAAGAGTTGTCATGTATGGTTGTTAAAGGAACTATTTGCT
>SNQJ01S0066642.1:27668-40028 GCA_010110895.2 Picea sitchensis
TTTACATCAAGGATCAACTTGGGGATATTAGACAAAGGATATTGAACCGAACTCTCTCTCAATAAATGTTATCGATATGGTGTGAAGGTAGATACCCATGGTGTAATTGGCGAGGCCAAGGAGAGGATATGTGAGGTCGTGACCAAGTTGGGAGCACATTTTCTGGTTGTGGGTAGCCATGGACATGGCACTTTCGTCAAGTATTTAATCATACTTGTTTTACCATTTGTGCTCTTCAATCTAATTTGATGATGAATTACGTGCTTAATTAACTCATTGGTGGTGTGATTGACAATTTGCAGAGTAATCAAGCGAAGTGTGAGTGATCATTGTGCTCGTAATAATCAACAAAATGGTCTTTGCATGATA
This sequence comes from Picea sitchensis, assembly GCA_010110895.2. Taxonomy (NCBI): domain Eukaryota; kingdom Viridiplantae; phylum Streptophyta; class Pinopsida; order Pinales; family Pinaceae; genus Picea; species Picea sitchensis. Next base: position 28,038 of record SNQJ01S0066642.1, read on the forward strand.
AAGAAGATATTTGATCTTGTGCTTATGGCTTCTTTCCGTGGCGTCATGAAGGATTCTGAGCCTTTGGGATGCATAAGGTTTTGTGAAGCTTGGAGAATTGAAGTAGCCTATTTTTCTTTCAAGACTTGAATGTTATATTTATGGTGTATTTTTCTTGATTTGAATGTTATATTTATGGTTTTGTGTAGATAACATGTTTTGGAACATGTTTTAATGGATTAAGTTTGTTCCTTATATTTTTTTACTGATGTCAATCACAACAATTGAGGGTTGCAACAAAGTTTCCTTAGTGGCACCAAGGCTAAGGATTTTTCACTCTTATGAATATATTTTATTTTTTTTGGATTTTGTTTTGCAATGATTAAAGTGTTATTAAAATGGAAAGAAAATTTTTCATTTTTGAATTTGGTCATTTTAACAATTATTATTTATTTTTTCTAAATATGATTTTTTTTTTAAATATTAAGCTTTTTTTAATATTTATACAATTTTTTGAATTTGATAATAGTAATATTTAAAAAAAAAATTAAAAAATTAGGATTTTTCTTTTAAAGGTTAGAAAAATTAGGATTATTTTGGAAAGATGGAAAATGAAGCAAATTAACTTATATTAACCACTTCACTTTACTATTGTGGTGATTTTACTAGTTATATAGATAAAAGAATTTAAGTAAATAAAATGGATTGAATACCTCCACAAATTGTAGTAATCTTTCTTCCCAAAAATATAACCTAAAATGATCAAGAACATAGAATGTACCAGTGACATATTGGAATTTAAGTAAAGGAGTAGGCTAATTCGGGAGCAAACAGATCCTCAGCAGATTTTCAGGAGTAGTCTAAGTTTTGCATGGATCAAAGTTCCATGCATTTCAAAATCTTACTTCAAGGATTTTGCCCCATTCTAAACCAATCCAGATGCTCAGAAAATTAATCAAAATTCTGAATTGACCGAAAATTTAAGAGCGGATAACCAAAAGACCTGCCAAAAAAATAACTCACGAGTAAAGATTACTCTCCCGTTAAGCCAGTCCTTTAAGTAAATAAAGGAACGTATTGAGTCCCTTAACCTCTCTTTTCCGGAAAATATGACCGGAAATGGTAAGAACGTAGAATGTACCAGGTACAAATCGGTGCCAAGTAAAACGCTAGAATAGGATACAATTTAAACCTGCACGGCAGTCCTTTGGTGATTCGTCTAAGCACGCACTGACAATGACAGAGTGTCAGCACTTTGCCAGACATTTATGACTGCGCCGCCAGGTTCTTAGACTCCCTTGGACGGGAAGAGATAGCGGTTTGTCCGATTCGTAACGGAGGCAATTTCGAAGACGTTGTGATATGTGCAGTCTCGAGTCGCGACACGCGGCGATGATTAGGATTTTGATAGCAGGCTGTCCGATGACCGTAACGGAAGCAATTTCGAGTACGCTGTGATACGTGTAGTCGGGACAGGCGGCGATGATTAGGATTTTTAACTGACACATTTATAACGAAAACGGCAATCCAGTTATAGAATATTTACTCCAGATAGTACGCTTCCTGGTACCATGCTGCTGTATCTTCCCACACGCTTGAAAATATCGCGCTTTCAGCGGCGGCCCGCGGCCGCGGCTGCCAAATCCATCAAACACACGTGTGAGATATCACAAAATCAAACGCCGCACTACTGGATCTTGGCAAATGTTAAGCCGTATATCGAAATGTTATAATTAATTGAAATAAATAAATAAAAAATGAAACGCCGCATCACTGGATCTTGGCAAACCCTAGCCTTAAATAGAAATGTTATAATTAGTTGCAATATATAAAAGAGATTATTGTCTGCTCTTTACAATTTAATATGGTTGAGAAGTTGTCACCTTACGGTAATGTTAGATTTTAAGAAAAATAAATTTAAAAACATAAATCGTTTAGAATTCCAGAAAGCTCATTATGACATTTTAACCCACTGAAATACTCAGAACACATGTGGAGGTTATACGAGGCCAGCATTGAACAACCTGCTTCAAAATATTAAATGCCACAGCAGAATACCTCCAAAACCAACACCAAAACATTGAAATGAAAGGTAGAGCTGGAGACACTGGAAATTCTCTGTCCCTTTTAGGGTTCCAAGAAAGCTTGTACAGTTGCCTAAACTTTGTTGCGTATTTCAAGTGGCTCGTCGTTTATGCATTGTGTCGTCTTGTTGCTCGAGAGGAGACTTACACAACGCCGCAACAACAGCACCATTTTAAACCCGATTGTTGTAGTGGTTTTTCTAAAGTATCCAGTGAGTTATTGTATTGAGAGGTGTTTTTTAAGTGCAGGTTTTTGCTCTCTTTTTATTTTCTAGACATATTTGATGCTAGAACCTTATTCAGAGATGTTTTTGCTAGTATCAATTTGAATTTGGATGGGGAAGTGGGTTATATTAAAAAAAACTTAATAAGGATGGCTTAGTATTGGGAACATCAATTTTTTTATTTTTTTATATTATGGTCTCTTTTTTCATTAAAAAAAGAAATATTTCATGGGAGAAAAAAAAAATATTTTATGTTTAATTGTTTAATATAAAAATGATATTCATATTTAAAAATATTAATAAAAAAAAAATGAATATTTCAATATTCATGGTAATAAAATATTTTTAAATAAATTTATAACATAGAAAGTAATTTTTTTTTTATATATTTTGTATAATTTTTTCAATGTTTAATATAGAATTAAGAGATAATAATTTATAAAAATATTTAACTATACACTTTAAATTATATATATATATATATATATATAAAACATTTGGAAGTAAACTTCTAGATGGGGTGACAGGTGGAATGTAAGGGATGACAAGTGGCGATACGTCGCATAGGGAGCTATTAATACATGTTGTCAGTCTCTCTTCCCTCCAGATTGAATGACCCGTACTCATCGTGGATTAATGACAGTGTGTTGGACACTCCAAGGAGAATTAGTGCTGAATTAGTGTTGCCTTGCGCGAACTAGGCTGGGAGTACCAAGCAAGGTACTTGCACTAGGCTAGCAGTCACCTCAGCCTTCATGGCTCTTGCCCCTGTCAATTCCCACACACTATGAAGACCTATGCTTTGGAACGTTCTCTCGTTCCTTCTTTGCCTTGTGCTCGACTGTTCCTTGGCTTTCTCTTCGCCTTGTGCTCCACTGTTCCTTGCTCTCCCATTTCATTTGCACCTTGTGCTCGACTGTTTGGTCGACCACGGTAAATCCTCCATCGTTTATCCTTCCCAATCCTCACCTGAACTACGACGCCCTTACCAAACGCAAAAGACTCCCCCCCTCTTAGCTTGCCCTCATCATTACCAGTCATCTTGACCAGAGCCATAATCGGCCTTAGCAACCCCGATCTCCTACCTCCAATCCCACCATTGACCTTGGCAGCTTCCCAATCAAGGAGGGAATTTTGCCTCCTGAGAATTTCGTCCCTCCGCCTAGCCTTCACCCAAGAAATGCCCCCCCCCAACACGCACACTCTGGACCATTTTTATGGCACTGGAGAATGCTTGGTGGAGGAAGAAATTCCTCCCAGTTGGCAAGTGGATATTACAACGACAACAATGGATGCAGTGGATGTAGAATTGGAGATGGACACAGATCTGATGGAGGAGCCGCCTCCGCCCACCCCAATTCGACTTTCGGACAAGCACCTCCAACTCATTTTCACGTTGCGTTAGAAACTTGAAGACCAAGCTCACATCCATCAAATCCTGGGACAACAAATGGACCTCCTATTCAATGCCATCACAGATGCTCTTGTAAGAAAATGGTGCCCAACATGCAGCTAGAAATTTGTCCCAGCCTACAACGCTCATGGCAAGCTGAGCCCGAGCTTGCACTTGGACTAGTTCCCCAGGCCAATGTTTCTTTTTTGGTTAAGTCTATTACGCACATAATTGAGATTCTCTATCATTCATTAAAGATTCCAGATTCTTAATACCAAGTTTATTTGTGAATATCAATATATAGTTATTTTTATTTAAAAAAAAATATTAAAAAGTAAAAAAATAATTATAATTAAATCAATATAAATTTAACTTTAACACTTAATTTGAGAAAAAAAAATTCCATAAAAAAATATGATCGTTCTCTATGTATTATATTACATTAATGAAACATACATGATAACAAAATACATATCATGTAATATATAAGTTAAAGAATTTTCTATCCCCAACCACCTAGACGGGCTCAGGCCACACCCCAATTCCAAATTCTGATACCAATTAAATTAACTGATATGTTTTGCATATGAAAAAAGATTCATAACCATATACAATAATTCTTATTTATCAATAACAAAGATTCATAACAGAACATCCTATTTTGTAATCCAAATAATTTGAAAATTATAATTTAATTATTTTTTTAATTTTTAAAAATAATTCAAATTATTATTAATTAAATATAAAATTGATATATTAAATTTAAAATGAAAATCCAAATTACTAAATTTTCACAATCATAATGAAATGATCTAAATATCGCAATCATAATGAAATAATTTAAATAATTATAAATTGTAATTAAATGAACTTTTTTAATTTGAAAAATTTCGAATTATTATTTTAATTAAATATATTAAAAAAAAATTGTGTACCAAATTTAGAACTAAATCCAATCCGTCATTTAAATGCTTTTACCGATAGCATGAAATTTCGAAACTGGTTTATAGCTGTAGTTACAACCGAATTTTTTTTTTAATATACAATTATCAAGTATTTCACAAACACATTTACAGGTTACAGGATTTCGTTCTTATAAAAAAATTATTTATTTCTGTTAAAAAAAATTTAATTATCAAACTTATTTCAGATCTATTAAATGTTTCTGTTTATTTTAAATTCTTTTAAAATAAGTATTTATACCGTAAACCAAACTTTTAAAAAAACTATGAAACATTTATTAATATATATTAATAAACATTTTTAGTACTTTTTTAACAAATGTTTCAACTTTTTTATTATAAATATGTAATAAAATAACTAACAAAATGTATAACTTTCTTTTATAATTTAAATATATTTTAATAAACCATAAAATAAAAATAATCAAATACGACACTCGAACTTTTTATAAATGTGTTCAGAATTTTTTTGAAGTATCATTGAAATTGTACGAAAACAGAACAAAGAGTTAAAAAATGAATGGCAGGAAAACCGGCCGAAAAAGTAACTCGGGAATTGTCCGAAAATTTAAACCTCACCGTCAGAAAACATGTGGGAAAAGTAACTCGCGAGAAAAGATTTCCCGAGTTAGTCCACTCCAAAAATGAATATGATGTGGATTCATGCAGTAGATTTGCCTGTGTCAATTTTGTAACACACCCTGTAATGTAGTCGCTATAAGTTTTATCAAGTAAAATTGCCAGTGGCTTTAAACACAGCAAAACCAATAGAAGCAACACAGTATCTCTCATAAGTCGACTTTATTGCCACAGATATGCTCACGTAGATTAAACTGAATCTTAATGTGAGGCTTAGTTACACACAGTTCACTCTCATTCAAAAACCCAAAAAAAATCCATCGTTCTACTTCTATCGTTCAGAGCAACCAAACAAAACAAAAATGTCCCGTATGTCAACGGGTCAGAAAATATACCACTCCACAAAAACCGGAAGGCACTGCTAGAACACAGGGGGCCATTAGCTAGACTGAAGATTTAGCGAAAGGCACCCGGATGACGGGAACAGAATGGAGAGGATGAGCCATTTCGCATGACAGCTTAAGGATCTCGGACAAATCAACCGAATGTTCAGCATGAGGAAGCCACTGAAAGTGATGGAGCAACTTAGCAACCCAGAGGTTGACAGTGGCCAAGCCCAAAGCCTTTCCGGGGCAGACTCGACGACCGGCACCAAAAGGCGCAAGCCTCAAATCGTTGCCCCTTACATCGACGTCTTCCCCGCCCTCCGACACCACAAACCTCTCCGGACGGAACACATGAGGCGATTCCCAAATGCTGGGGTCGTGAGTAATCGACCACATATTCACCATGGCAGTCGTGCCCGCCGGAACACACATTCCGTCGGCTATGGTGACATCTTCAGTTGAGAGACGGGCCCATGATAGCAGAGGTCCAGGAGGATGCATTCGCAGCGCCTCCTTCACCACCGCTTGGAGGTACGGCAGCTTCGGGATATCCGAATCCTTCACGCTCCGGTCGCGCCCCACTACTGCGTCCAACTCTGCCTGAGCTTTCTTCTGGACTTCGGGATTCAGCACCAGTTCTGCCATGGTCCACTCCGTCAGCAGAGCCGTCGTGTCTGTGCCACGAAAAATCATCTCCTGCATACACAAACCCCCAAACATCGTTAATATCCCTCCCCAAAAGCAAGCAACTTCATTCATAAATTTCAGTTGCATGTTAAATAAAACACAGTGATAGGAGTGTGAAAATGCCGACCCAGAGAACAGCGATCATGTCCTCCTCGTCGAGCTTGTCATCTCCCTGCAACGACAGCAAAACGTCAACAAAATCAGATTGATCCCCACTTTCCCTACGCTGCTCTTGCCGACGGTGCTCTTCGATGATATTTCTAACGAAAGTTGTGACACGCGGCACGAGGCGGGCGCAGCGAGCATGGATTCGAAGAGGGTCCAGCAGTCGTAGCCATGGTAGATGATCGGCCCAGTTGAACGCTCCGAGGAGCTGGAACCCCTCTTCCACCATCTCCCGCAGCTTCTTCACTTCTTCACTCTCATCAGAAGTACATGACATATCAAACCTCCTTCCAAAGACGCTTCCCATGATATTGTTCAGGGCAGCTCCTTGCAGGTGTCGTCGAACCCGAACAACACCGTTAGACTGATACTCCTTTTGGATATCAAGAAGCATTTCAAGAGCATCAGCCTGGCGGCCAGGTTCGTGGGCAGCAATTCTGCGCGGAGAAAAGAGATGCGCAGAAGAAATTCTCCTGAGCAGCCTCCAGTAGTCACCATTGGGCGCGAAGCCAATGGCCCGCCCAAACAACAACTGCTGTGCAGATTGCTTGAGGGGTCTGTTGGCAAAGTGAGGGGAGGTGAGCAACTCTCGAGCCACCTCAGGATCCGACGTAATAACAGCGGGCGTGGAGGCCAAGCTAAAGGCCATGAGCTTCTTGGCACCATGAAGACGAGCCAGACATTCGAGCTTGCGGTGAGCAAGACCGACGCTCATGTCCATAAGACTTCCGATAATCGGCCATCCTTTGGGGCCCGGAACTGCAACACGGCCTCTCTTGTGTCTTCCAGCCCATGCACAGCCTCCCGGGCTCAGCCAGGAGACCAAAACAGCACAAACAGCAGCAATAAGCAGTGCAATGTACAGAGGCCACTGACGCCATGCAGAAACATCGTCAGAGGAGGAGTGCAAAAAGTAACCACGGCCATCTTTTGTGAAGAGAGGAAGGGCATACACCCACCACCCTCCTCCTCCAGAGCTCCCGCGATTCTCCATTTCAAAAATAACTTGCAAACACAAAATTATATGAATCGACAGAGGAGAAGAAGAACCAGAGGCGGTAGTGGCTACAGATCAGACTGTTAGAGAAATCAACAGAGGAGAAGAACCAGAGGGAGTAGCTACGAGTGAGAAGGTGTGAGGAGTTGATGTGAATTTATAGTTTTGAAAGCACTGGAAGGGAGAGAAAAAGGCGGCTAACAAGAACCCTAATTTGAAACTGAAAAGGCCGTTATCACTCTTGAGTCGATAGGCATAGAATTAAGTATTTCCAAAGGTTTTTTTTTTCCTATATCACGTTAGGAAATGAAAAGTTTCCCCTTTCGTCACACTTACTCCGCATTCTGTTTTGATCACACTTACTCCACATTCTGTTTTGAGACCTTTGTTTGGTACAAAATTATAATTTCTTTTTAATCAATGATTTTTTGTGTCGTGGGTCATGAAAGGGTAGAGCTTTCATAGCGAGTGCCACGAAATGTTGCTGGTGTGAAAAGAAAATAATTGGTGGAAAGGGGAACTAGCATATATTTCTCATACTTTCAAACTGTCTTGTTATTGGAGTTGGTTTAGCTCGGCGAGTAGGTTTAGCTCGGCTACACATTCCCAATTATTGTTCAAGAATAGGGAGAATTTTGTTATACATCTCCTACAAAGGGATTCTTTTGTTATACATCGCGAGAGTCCTTCACATTAGAGAAGAGTTCTTGGAGGAAAAAATCAACATAAATTATGGGTTCTATTTTAGAGATGGATCCACATACAACACATAGGGTGAGACAAGGTCCAATTTAATCAATCAAAACGTTTCGATGGATTGAAGTCACTATGGCATTTAGAACTATTTTGAGATAGTGGTAAAGTGCCTTTCAAGCTGAGATTCTAGAAACTAGAGTTCAACTTTGCAATGGGTATAACTTGGAAGATATTCGGGTAGCTATAATTGGTGGCTCATCTTTGGGTAGATGCAAAGGACATCTTTCCTTGGTCGATCTGTTGTAACATGCTAATTTTGACAATCTCATAATTGGGCTCCATGCAATGGTATCTCAAATACCCTTAACTGATGCAACAACAACTTTGTCTCTTTCTCGTTTTTCTTTTGTGCAAATATTTTTTTATGAGAAATAAAATAAACTCACTAATCTAAACTCTCATGTTGTTGTGAAGGTATACACCATAGTGCATATTAGGGCTAGGTTTAGATAGAATTGTACTAATTTCCATTGCATAATTGAGATTCATGCACCCTTAGTGCATAGAGAAACATAATATTGGGATCATCCAACCACAACAATCTATAGATTTGTACTAATTTCCATTGCATAGTTGATATTCATGCACCCTTAGTGCACACACAAACATAATAATGGGATCACCAAACCAAACCGATCTAGGCTTTAGAATGCACCTAGATTCTTTATGTGTGATTACCAAGTTCTCATGATCATTTGATATTATGCTCTGACATGTCAGCTAACTAACTATTGCAGGGTTTGAGATGCCAAGCTATCAAGGATTAATAGATGTGAGCAACCATGATCCAGGTGGATATTGGTGGCCACCTGCCTATTCCACTTGGACCCACACCAATGTTTCTCTCCGTTTTTCTATTTCCTTAATTGTAGCACAATTTACTATTTTTAGCAGTTTTTCGGGTCCTAAACTTCCGAAGCCGTTTCGAGGCCCTAAACGACGTTTTTTTGGCATCAATGGTCCGGTGAATATGAGTTTTTCTAGACTCAATATTTTTTACCAACAGTGTAGTCCTTGGATAGATCTTTCTAACGATGTATCATGTGCGTCAAACAGAGATAGTATGCAAAAGTTACGACCCCGGGAAATTGATGTACCAATTTACCCCGACGAGGCCCATATTCTGGTTTTTCATCTCCTAGGGTTAGGTTTTTGGATGTTTATGGTTTTCCATTGTTTCTCAATAATATATAGGCCTTCGAGCCTCATTGTAACACAGAGTTCAGAGGCCAGTAGCCGCCACATCTCTTCTCAAAGATAAGCTACCAGCGTCCTAGCTATTTTATTTACATTTTGTCTGTAAGCATACTTCTGTCATTTGTTGTTAATGAAATGAAGTTTTATTTCAGCTGCATCTCTGCGTTTATGTGTATTTCTGTATTTCATTGTGTTTCTGCATAAATCCGGATCAAACCATGTATGGTTGCAAGATTTGAGATGCCAAACTATCAAGGATTAATAGATGTGAGCAACCATGTATGGTTGCAAGGTTTGAGATGCGAAGATATCAAGGATTTATAGATGTGAGCAACCATTTATGGTTTCAGGGTTTGAGATATTAAGCAAGGGTTGTCGCAATGGAGGTTTTAATTCAATTTTTTCTTACATTTTTTTGGTGGTGAACAGCTTCAATTTGCCATTGCTAGTGTGGAAAAGAAAGTCAACTTCCACATTCACTAGACTGGGGATTTTAATTTCGATTTTTTTACATATTTTACTAGAGAAGATATGCAATCTACCTTTGTCCTTGTGGCGAACAAAGTCAACATCCTTGTGGGGATTCTTTTTTTCTTAGGTATCCAATGAGAAGAGAAATGGATCACCATCAAGGATTGGGGTCTTTAATGCTAAGTATCTTCAATATAAACCATGTATATGTTTATTAGTTACTTCTCTTGAATGTGTCTATACATAGGATTTTCTCTTGTGTACATATTTAGTTGTTTTCTTAAAACCTTTTTCTATATGACTAAAGTGTCATTTCATGATTTGTCTTCCATTCATATACCTATACATATCATACATTGCAAAACAAGTGAGTGACTTTCTAGTGTCTTTTGTAACAATGATCTCCTAGCCTTGCTTTAGATGACTACTATCATTAAAAAAAGCTATTTAGTATGTATACATGTCCCAAGTTCCATTCATAGTAGCCACACGATTCTTGAGGTTACTTTTAGTAGAAATCTTATAATGTAATTGTACACTTCTATGATGTAATCAATGTAATGATGAATAAATTGTATATTGAACCGGTTGATTATGAGCTTTTATTTTGTGTCATAGAATGAACTAAAATGGGAAGGATTTGTATTTCGATCATGGGGCTCCAACTTTATATTGAAGGACCCGAGCTTCTATGAGTTTAAAATGGGAAGGATTTGTATTTCGATCATGGGGCTCCAACTTTATATTGAAGGACCCGAGCTTCTATGAGTTGGTTCAAAATAGAGAAGCTTTTGGCCTTTGTTTCTAAGTGGTGATAACCATTTTATACTTTTGATGCAACCTCCAAATAATTCATCTCAGAATTGGTGGTTTGTATTACATATCATCTGACATTTTATACTTTTGATGCGACCTCCAGATAATTCATCTTAGAATTGGTTTGTATTACATATCATCTGACATAGTTTTAGAATTAATTTAATGGATTTAAGCATTATACTATTTTTTTCTTGTTATTTTGGCAAGAAGATTCAACAAAGATATACGGGGGTGTTCCAAGAAAGAACTACATTTGCAAAGCTATTTGTAGTCAACTTGGTATTATGCTTTGTTAATTGTTAAGCATGCATTATGTTTTTACTTTCTCGAGACCCATTCTAGTGTTTTGAGTTGTTTTTTTCTTATGGATAATGCACAATTTGAAATGATTATCATTGGTGTTTTGAGCTGTCATGGATGCTAAATTTGGAATTGTTGCAAAAGTGGAGTAGATGAGGGAAGGAAGTGTTTTGGATTTGATTATATGGGGAAGCATCAAACACCATGGTTTAGTGGTTGCATCATAAAAAAATCACTTATTCAAGATTCATAGTTCAAACTGGTCTTCCACACCCCTCGGAAATTTATTTTTTCTTTCTTTTATTCTTATTTGGGATTTTTATTCCTTATTGTTTATTTTTACTAGTTTTGATTTTGAGTTGGCCAAGCTTAGGAGTCAAAACTTGATGCCTAATAGGCACATTCATCCTCATGTTCTCCATACTATTTAGACACCTATGTTCTCAATGTGGCTTGGGTGCTTACAAATTTTTAATCATCACTCTGCCATCCAATAAGTTTTTTTTTTCTTTACCTGTACTGAGCCTTCTAGAGTAGGGGTCACTTTGCAGTATTTATTATTCTTAAAATAATGAATTTAATGTGAAAATAAATTTCTTGAAGATTTTAACATGCAAACAAAAAAAGTACTGAATTCTGCATGATAACAAGTAAAAAATGTTTAGACATTGCCAACTTTAAAGCCTTATTATCGAGGGAATTTTGAAAGGGTCCATCCTACAAATGAGAGCTGATGTTCTAGTTAATATTTCAAATAGAAGGGAAATTATTCTTTACAAATGTGACTATTGATTCACAAGGCAAGGGGCAACTATGATTTTGTTTTATTACTAATCTTAAGATTTTGAGTTGGTAATTTCAAACAGAAGGGAAACCATCCTTCACAAACATGATTGGCGATTTATAGGATTTAAAAAAAAAAGTATTACAAATATTTTGATTTTGAGTTGGTGGTTTCAAATGGAAGGGATGCTTTACAAATGGGATTGTTT
>SNQJ01S0066643.1:7899-21342 GCA_010110895.2 Picea sitchensis
TGAGACTAAAGTAAAGTTTGATGAAAATGATAGTCTCTTGTTGTTAAAGTTAAGGAAGGTTTGTAGATATGTGATCATATACACCAAGTCTATTATAGAGTTACAAATCATATTTGGATGATGAAATTTATGAGGGATTTTGGTTGAGGTACATGTTGGGTACATGGTTGTGACAAATAGTTGATGAGTTGGCACATACATGAGGTGTATAGTTGATGATGTTAGTACATATTGATGAGTTATATTTGATGAGTAGTTGATACATGATTGGTACATACTTGGTAAATGGTTGGAGGGTGCACGTGTTAGTAGTATTGTTGACACATGGTTTATGGATGATGTAGCATACTTGTATTGGTATATTATTAGAAGAACATATTGATTTTGGTGATGATTATGAGTTGTTGTGTTAGTTTTGGTTGATGCACATCTTTGAGAGTTGTCTTGGTGATTGATATTGGTTATTAGATCTGATTTGGTTGATAATATTGATGAGACATGTTTTTTTGATAGGGTTTTTGGACAGGTTGTTGTGATAGGTTGTTTGGACTGGTTGTTGTGACAAGTTAATTATACAAGTTTGGTGCCTGTTGATGCACTTGTTCATGGTACAAGTTTTGTACAGGTTTGGTGCATGGTTGATGCACTTGTTCATGGTATAGGTTTTGTATAAGTTTGGTGCATGGTTGATGCACTTGTTCATGGTATAGGTTTTGTACAGATTGATGCATGGTTGATACACTTGTTTATGGTATAGGTTGATTACAGGTTGAGGTACAGGTTGGTGCATGGTTGATGCACTTGTTTATGGTATAGGTTGTGTTAGCACCAAAAGTCACCTCTGGATTGTTGCAGAGGTAAGCCCGATACCCATCAGCATTTATGTCACAGGTTGGTTAAAAGAGGGTCAAATGGGCATAATCTCGAGATAATATCATCTTAACTCAGAGAAACTAGAATGATATGAACAAGCAAGTGAGGTATTGGTTGAATTTCAATCAGCAGGTTGTAGTAAGGGTGAGTAGGAGGAAGACTTTGGTGAGAAAATGTAGAGGTATGTCGTGGAAATTAGGTCTTCTAGTAGCCCAAAGAAGAAAAACTCAAACTCAAGATCTTCTTGAGTTAAAATCATAAATAAACTGAAAGGAATTATAACAACACTATAATCGAACATCCATCATAATGAGGTCACAATAATTCAAGTGAATCAGTGAATCATGAACTCTTTTAGCATCATAAGGAAACAAGAGGGAGTAGGAAAGCTAACTGTCATTAAACAAGAAGTATCAAACACAGATACATAGCCAGAAAATCAGAAGCTTCATTAAGAATTTACAATTTGGTAGATTTTCTCTATCATCGACCATAAAAAAATATCAAAATTGAGTATTTATACTCAAAACAAATTGCTCCCTTCAGAAGCACACTCTAGTCATTGCATTCAAGGCTTGACGTCTACATTTTCTTCTGTCAGGCTACACTTGTATTCTTCTATCAAACGCAAGATCAGATCAGTATGGGATTCACAAGAAAATCCATGATAGGGAACTTTCCGCTGACAGTTTGCCCTCCATGGCTAGATTTTCCAAGCTTTCCATTTATGTGGTGAAACAAGGTTTCAACCACCTTCCCCATTTTCATTAACTACTTTCTTTGGGATCAGGGCGAGACCTGACACCCGTGAATTTTCTAGGCAAACTCACGACTCCTTTGAGTCAATTCTGGCACCTCGAGGCCATGCAGATCTTTCTCGGTGACTGACTCAGGCACTTTGCTCCTTGGCGTATCTCTTTTCCTTGCCTCGCGTGACCTCGGGCCATGACCTCGTGCTTATCCCAGGCGCATCGCGATTTCGCATATCGCGAACTCATGCTGCGTTCTATACTCAAACCTCTAAGTCGCAAAATCACAAAGCTAGGATCAGGTGACATGCATCCCCTTTGATCGGACGGCCCAGACAACATCAACATTTTGGGACATCGCGCTTTGAAAGTCTTCAAGACTCTTCCCTCTTACTTTCCCGACTCATGAAATCGCGAAAAGTTGATCCAATGGTCCAACTCTCTCCTTTTATAAACGTCTGCGATCTTTTCGCGATTTCCCATTTTGTGAGCTCTGATGACTCTGCTCCTTGATTGCTCAATCTCGTAAAACCATGAAGCACTGATTGTGAACCACGTGTCCTTTGCAGCAATAATGGCTAGGATGGACCTCATGATTTCAGATCTCTGACACTATATTTCGTGCAACTAGAAGATCCCGATCACTTGATCGTCATTGATTTGATCTTCCTGGTGGATTTTCACCATTGAAAACTGACCTTTCTTTCTCGCTTGATTTACAGTTATATTAGACCACTTCAAATATTGCACTTGGTGCTCACGACTGCGGCCTATGAACAATTACTTGGATGACTAGCCGAGGGCTCGGGAAAACAAAAGGATTAGTGACATAGGTAAAGAGAGAAGTGATCGACCTTAGGGAAAACATGAAGGCTAAGGGCCAATACTTCTTAGGAAAGATGCTAAATAAAACATGCATACCAAATGGGTGAAGACAAACAACTGAAAGATATGAGCCGAGAGAAAAACTTATGATTGGGTCTGCAAAAGGACAAAAACAGACAAAAATTATAGACCTAGGTAGAAACCATAGACTTGGAGAGTCTAGGCAAAAGCCCATAAGCACTCTTAGAGAGTCCTTCCAATACAAGACTTGGTCAATAAGGCAATATCTGATTGATTTGAGTTTTAAATCTCTTTCCTTAATCTTTCCCATACCGTTAGGGGATATTAGCTCCTTCAGGAACTATATAATATCTTTTTACCAGGTGCATTATGCTAATGGAGGGTTGTCTCGAGGAATTTTATCAAACGCTTCAGCCAACTGGTTTTCTGAGAAAGTGTTGATGAATTTAACCCCCAAATCTTTAGAATTAGATTCAACCAACAACTTGGCTAAACCTTGACCTTTAACTAGCTTGGTAGGTTTTATTTCTATATCAAATTCGAGGATTTTGACAATCCACTTTCTCCTTCTCCCGTCTATGTCAGGATGAATGAGAATTTCCTTCACAGAAGATGAAGGAACATACACAATGATTTTTGAATGCGAAACATTGACTCTGAAAGCTTCGAGAGATTTCCCCAAGGCATAGGCCTACTTCTCCATGATATCATATCTAACCTCTGTGTCTCTTAGTGCTCTGTTGAAAAATGAAATAGGTTGCTCCAGCCCTTCAACATTTTTCTGTAGTAAAACAACTTCCACTGTATCAAATGAGGCAAAGGAAAAGATCAAGAAATCCTTGGAATAATCAGGACTGACTAACACAGGTGCTTTAGTCAATTCCCCTTTAATTTGGTTGAAGGATTCTCTAGGCTCGACTGTCCATTTTACTTCATTCCCCTTCCTGAGCATGGTCGTGATATGATTCACCAATTCAATAAAATTGGAAACAAACCTTCTTAGAAAATTAATTTTTCTCAGGAAGGACAAAACTTCCTTCTTGGATCTAGGAAATGACAAGGCTTGAATAGCTTCCACCCTGTTGGGATCAATCCTGAATCCCTTAGATGATACTATGTGTCCTAGTAATTTCCCTTCCTTCATGGTGAACAATGATTTCTTGGGGTTTAAGGAGAGACCAAACCTTCTACATTTCAAGAAGACTTTCCTTAGATGAAAACAATGTCCTTTATCAGATATGGAAAAGACATTTATGTCATCCAGATAGATGACCACAAATTTATCCCTTTCTCCAATGAAGGCGATGTCCATGGCTCGCTGGAAGGTTTCTCCTGCATTCATCAATCCAAAGGGAATTTTGGAATACATGAATGTGCCCCAAGGAGTGGTGAAAGTTTTCTTTTCTTGGTCTTCAGGCAGGACAAAGATCTGATTGTATCTAGAAAAGCCATCAACCATGGAAATCCTAGATGCACCAGTCACCCTCTGCAATATGTGTTCCATCTTTGGTAGTGGGTAATTGTCCTTCTTTGAGCTTCTATTCAGATTTCTGAAATCGACACAAAGTTTGATCTCTCCATTATTTTTCCTCACTGGGACCAGGTTGGCCAACCATTCATAATATCTCAAAGGGACAATGATTTGGGCATCCAACAACTTCTTTATCTTCTTTTCCATAATAGGCAGCAACATTGGATTTATTTGCCTTAATTTCTGCCTAAATGGTTTGGCCTCCTCTTTCAATGGGATCTTATGCTCGATGATGCTAGTGTCATATGTTCTGAGGTCTTCATAGGTCCAAGTAAAGACATCAACAAATTCTTTTAATAACTCAGCATACTCGGTCCTCTACTCCCTTGACAGGATGCTTGACAGCTTGACAAATTTCAGATCCTTCTCTGTGCCAATATTGCACTCATCCACATCAACATCATCATTTGAGGCTTTTCCCTTTACTGCCACATCGTTCTCATCAAAAAACATTTCTAAAGGAACTAATCCCTTTGGAATGTGGTTGCTAGGTAGCTGGACAATATGGTTATTAACAATTTTATTCAGAAATACTTCGGAGGGAGGGTCACCTTCGACATCATGATCTTGATCAATATGTAATGCAAAGAATTCATTAATTGACTCAAGAAATATTATGATTTCAAGATCATCCTCGAACACCTTCTACCTAAGCTTCGGTGGAAGTGGGATCCTGAACTGGCTTGTTGATATGGCCAAATAATCAGCCATGGTATTTTCCTCTCTCGGGACAAATGAAATATTGAAAGCCAGGAAAAAGCTGTCAACCAGATCCCACACTTAATTTCTGTAACTTCTGAGTCGAGGATGTTTGGCCTGATAAGCATTTCTGATCTGTTGGACAATCAACTCAGCATCAGCGAACATTGATATCTCTTTGATCCCCGTGTCCTTTGCAGCCCTCAAGCCTAAAACAAGAGTTTCATACTCTACCACATTATTGGTAATTTTGAATTCTAATTTGTATGAAAGAGATATGATTTCTTGAGCAGGGGAAACACAAACTACTCCAACACCAACACCTTCTCTGGAAGAAGCTCCGTTGAAAAAATATTTCCACACAGAGGCAATTGGAGGAGAATATTCACAAAGAGTAGTGGACTTTCTGATCTCAAGAGGAGATTCAGGGGTATCAGTGAGCTGCAATAAGATGGATCCTAGATCAGTGTCAAGGGAAAATATAGGATTATTGGTGGGGTCCGCTTCATCACTAATAATGTAGGCCAACTGAGATTCTTTGTACAGTCTCCTATGCTCCCCTCCGAACACTGGAATGGTGGCATTTGTGAGGTCCATCTGCAAGGTTCCTCCAAGTCTTTTTATCCAAGACCTTGACAAGAGCATGCCACACTTGGGGGGAACATCAGCTACCATGATATCCATGACCACGCTCTTCATGGGCAACTGAAACAAGGTCACAATAAAATATTTGATGACCCCAAGACATTTCACTCTCCTTGAATAAAAATAATACAAATCATGATAAGCCTTTGCGATTTCCAACACAAGTTCTTCCATGACAGTTTTGGGCATAATATTATGAGATTCCTTTGAATCCATCAAACAATTATGCAACACTTTATCATGTATGTTCAATGATGTATAGAAGGGAGGGGATGAATCATATCTATCTTCTACCATAGGACCCAAGATGATTGTTGGATTTTGATCTTGAAGATTTATTGAGTCTATGGAATGGAAAGATGGCTCAGACTACAACAACTTAGAGAGGGATTTTTTGAAATCTTCATTCTTGACTAGCTCTGAAAGGGGCATATGAATTCTGATCTTTTTCATTTCGTGCTCAAATCTAAAAGAAGAAAGGGGCTTCAAAACTTCTCTCACTTCTGGGATAGGGTATTTGGGTATTGGTGATGGGTTCTAAGCTTTCTTTTCTTTGTTGTTGTTTGCTACGTCCTTAGCAGGATTCTCTGCTCTGGAAGGCTAATCATGGGCATCAGACTTCCCTTCTTTCTTATTAGACCTGAGATTGTATTTATTAGGATTATTGTATGCCTTCTCACCCTTACTTATCTCATTTATTTGACTGTTCAGGAGGGATTCCTCTTATGCAGATTTAGTCAAATGGGGAAATGGGGAAGTGTCTCCAAGACAATGGATTTCAGGATCAAGCTCTTCTTCCTCCCTCTCTTCATCAACAACTAGGTTATTTTGGAGAGGTGTTTGGATTTTTTGATCATGTCTCTCTCTGTTTCTGGGCTCTCTCGGGAGTATTTGAGGGAATTGTCTAGTCTTTTGAAACTGGCTCTATTATGAGCATTTTGAGGATTTTTGTATGTCTTCTTCCCCTCTACTTCAAATCTTTCCATTCTAGTTGAAAGTGATTTTATTAAATTGGTGACTTCATCCATTTGAGGGGGGGAGGCAGAGGAACCGGAGGTGGAGGCTTCAGATCTTCCCCTTGGTATGTCCCTATCAGCCTTATTCCTAAGTTGGTTTACTGCCAATACACTAGACTCTACTTCCAAGGGCATATTGCATATGAGTCAAGGAAGTATCTCTTCTCTCTCTCAAAAGGAGGCATAAATGAGGGTCAAAATCACTAGCATAGGTAATCTTCGTAGAGGATTCTGTAGGATTTATCTTAGGAAGGATATTATTGTACATATTGTTGAATCTTTTGGAGAAGTTGGAGACAGATTATCCCTCCTCTTTCTTCAGAGCCGCAAACTCTGTAATATAATACATAAAGTCTTTTTTATCCCCCCATTGTCTCAAGAAAACATCCTCCAAAGATTCAATCCCAACAACGGATCCATGGGTCAATCCTCTAAACCATTTTCTAAACTCACCATCAAGGCTCTGGACAAAGAATATCATCCAGACATCTTCATTTTCAATATTTAGATTGTCTGCATAACTGTAGAAGGCAACAAGGTGTTCTTCAACAATTATGTCTTCTTCTTTTGTGAACTTGGGCATATACTTTAGGTAATCTCTAGTAGGGAGAGAATTCAATGGTTGAGGTAGGACTAAAGGGGAATATCTTGCAGCCACCTAAGAGGGTTAGCACCTGCCATAGGGATGGTAGGTGGATGAGAAATAGGAGGGGAAGGGGTTCGAACAGGGGAGACTGGAACTGAACTTTCGGGAGGAAAGGGAAACAACAAAGGATTTGGAGAAAAGGCTACAGGGCTTGAAGGGAAAGAGGATTCCATTTTTGCAAAAGCAGTAACTCTAACATGAGGAGGAGTAATAAAACCTCGAGTGGGGAAATCTTATGAGGTCTGGGGTCTAGATCAAGGTACAAATTCAGGGGAGAGAGGAGTGACAATGATTTCTACCTCCAAATCCAAACCAGGAGGGGAAAAATCATCAGGAACACTCCCAAACTTTAAACTTTGGAAAACTCCAACAAACGGTATAATAGGAGAATGAGAAGCATCTATCGGAGTTTCTAAAGGAGGACAATGAAAATGATCAAAAATACCTAGTTTAGCAACAAAAGTACCTTCTCGATGGGCCTTTCCATTTCTGAAACTTTTCTCTGGGTCAGCTTCAGGTGTTGCTAAAGGAAGTTGTGGGGTAGACCTCGCGTCTCTGCCTTTAGAAGCCACCACTGAAACAATGGAGTCACCAGTGGATTTGCATCAATGGAGTCACCACAATAGAGTTGTCAGGGGCACAATTGCAATCTTTGATTTACTCAGTTCTGATGCACCTTTAGAACTAGTAAGCTTTGTCGATCAATCCCATAGAAAATCTTCAATTTCATCCTCGGCAACGATGCCATAAATGTTAACACCAAAAGTCACGTATGGATTGTTGCAGAGGTAAGCTCAATATCCATCAACATTTTATGTCATAGGTTGGTTAAAAGAGGGTCAAATGGGCACAATCTCAGGATAATATCATCTTAACTGAGAGAAACTGGACTGATATGCACAAGCAAGTGAGGTCTTGGTTTAATTTCAATCAGTAAGTTGTAGTAAGGGTGAGTAGGAGGAAGAATTTGATGAGAAAATGTAGAGGTCTGTCATGGACATCGGGTCTTCCAACAGCCAAAAGAAGAAAAACTCAAACTCAAGATCTTCTTGAGTTCAAATCATAAATAAACTGAAAGGAATTATAACAGCACTACAATCGAACATCCATCATAATGCGATCACAATAATTCAAGCGAATCATTCAATCATGAACTCTTTCAACATCAGAAGGAAACAAGAGGGAGTGGGAAATGTAATGCCCATATAATTCTAAACATCATTTAAGTTTCCTAAACATTTTATGAAAGTAAACTGAAACAGTAACTTCTTAGTATAATAGTGATTCTCATAACAACAACTTCAGTAACTTAGATTTATCAATAAATATTGAATTCATGACAGAAAGAAATAAATACATAACTTAACAAGTACCTAGTTCTGATGCTAATTGTTGTTGCCACTGTGTCTTGTTGCTGCCTTCCTGCTTCCTGCTACTAGATCAATCCTGCCACAAACAAAAAATAACTGCCCAAAACTACTGTCCTCCCTGCCAACTAGGAAAACTACCTAGCTCCAGGATATCTATGGATATCCTGGCCCTCCATGCCCAAAACCTCCAACAACTCGGTGGTAGCCTGCACATGGTTGGAAAGTTAAAACTCAGACCCAGCTGGTAGTATACTTGGAATTCTGTAAAACAACTTCCAAGAGGAAAACAACTTCCAAGTTCCTCTTGGAAGTTATTTTACGGAAGGCCAAGTATGCTAGCAGTTGCATCCAGTTGTAATAAGCAACACTGAGATGATGAAATGAAACATGTTAAACAATACAAATACATAGAGAGGAATTGTGATAGCCTAGAGAATCATGTCCTTGTATTTAAAATGTTAAATCATATTATGTATAGGGAAAATAATATTTATGAAAACTGTAAATATTGATTCGCAGTTTCATCTTAACACATGCCATCATATCTAAAGCCAAGTGCCATATGAGAATCACGATAATTCCAAGTATAGAAAAATCCAATTTAATTTGCCTCTCCTGTTTTGGCATGTTTCTTCCCAGTTCAAAAAAAAATGTTGACTATAGCACTATCAACACAATAATTAAATTAATTAATCAACATACCATCCCATCAAGCTTGATAAGTATGCTAAAAGGTTTCATACACTAACCAACCAGGTGGGAATAAAGGACCAACAGGGGATCTGAGAGGCATTTCCAAGAACCATAGGCAGAGAAGTATAATGAAGCACTGGAACAACATCCTCTCTCCCTATTGAAAAGTCGAGAACTCAAATCCAACTTTTCTTACACTTTCTCCCTAGTGGAGTCATTTAGTGGAGTCACCTACTCGGAGCACTTCCTTGTTTTGAGAAGATCAATTATACAGAAACCCTATGCACCGTCTGGATGCTTCAATGTGCCCGCAAGCGCACTAATTCTCTCTACTAGTCTCCTCATTATTGTCATTGTTTCCCGCAGCCACATGGCAGTATATGTGCAAATTGAGCTAGTAGAGAGAACTACTATAACATTACATTGTTGTATATTTTTTGTTTTGATAGTCCCTTAGAATATTGTACAGTGCAAGTTTTTTAGGTAGTCAGCCTCCATAGTGCATCGACTAGACAACAGTTTCCTTTCCGCCCTTAGCAGTCCCCCAGTTTTCCCCCCATAGTCATAGCTGGCCTAGCTCAATCCCCACTTGAAAGTCGGATTTGCAAAGCTATCTCATGATATTCTAGTGTTTCTCTTCATCCAAATATTCTGGGAAAAGGGGATCCCACGAGGTTTTTCTTAGAAAAAAGGGTAAGATATTCTGGCCGATTGTGTTTATTGTTGTCGAACACAAGACAATATTTACCACAACATCAGCAGGCTACTTAGTCATCAGTTATATTAGGTGGCCACTTTTGCATTTGATACTTTCAACTATGACAAGAATCAAAAGGGCCGCAAGATTTTGATATGAGTGCGGGGTTCTAACTTGTATGGGGTTGCAAATTAGGAACTTCAATCCCAAGAAGATAGGTTAAAGAGGGTGACAATCAAATTAGATGTAGGAGATGTAAATTTTTCCTTAAAGGTAGAGTTTGCAGAGAGTTATTCATTTTCATTGTCTTCAGTCATCAGCTAAGGATGTTAAGATGTAGGAAACTCCCCAGTGTGTGGCTGGAGTGAGGTCAATCTCCTGGGACATGCTGCTTCGGGGATTCTCAAGTAGATGAGAGAGGGTGCAAAGCATTGAAATGCTGAAAATAGAACCTGGGCCAATTTAGTTGAATTCCAACAGGTTTACCACCAAACCATATTTAAGCAGCCAGAAAATGACAGGCCTTAAGGAGAAAATTGGAGTTGTCTTGGGTCCATGTGCACGTAGGTCATGACGCCTCGGCGATATAAGTTCAAGGTATGAGAACAACCTGTGGGAATGGATCTTGGTATAAGGCATTGGGTGAAGTCGGTGGCATATGAAACTTGAACAAAGGTGTGAAACTCCTTATTATATTTGAAATGTAACCTTACATATCCCATGTGATTCTTCTACTGGAGGTTTTTTTTTTAAACTTTAATCATAAATGCAAACTAGCGAATGTTGGTCATGATGTTTTTTAAATTGTTATTTCTTTTCAACAAAGGAATCCCTCAGCAAATGATCACTTTCTTGAATGCATTCTGCTGCATCGATGCAATACTGATGCGTGTGGATTACTTCTTTGACATGATACCTTTGTAGTAGCAATGAATTTGGGTTCAAGGGTGATAAAAAGAGTCTTCCTGCAGCATTAAGGAGGGTGATAAAAAGGCAGTTTGCCTTTGCATGAAGGCCATTATTGTTCTTTGTAACGACCCTAATTGATTAAATGATTAAATATTATAAAGTAAAATTAATTAAAAGAAAATGATTGTGATTAACTAAGTAATACTCTAACTATAGACCACATTTAATGATCTGAGAATTATAATTTAAAAGATCAATGAAAATGTTATAAAATGGTTGCGTATGCAAAGAGGGATAGCCATGGATCCCGAGAAGATAAAACATTAACTCTTGACGAAGGACGGAGGACGGAGGGTGGTTGAAGGAGTAAGTGTGTGATTCGGCAGGGAGGAATAAGGGAGGGGAAGAGGGGGATGTGTGCACCATTCGACGGGGATGGATGCTGCGGACTGTGTGGCCTGAGAACTATTGTCTTTTGCCATGAGCAGAGATTCTACATTTGCTGTGAGCAGCGATTTTCTGAGCACTGTGGTATTGGCTGTGAGCCTGTGATATTTTGTGGACTGTTGGCTTGCTGTGAGCAAGGAACAGAGTGTTCCGAACTGTGACTTTTATCAGGGGAGGCACCGAGTTACTGGAGGTTTTCGGCACAGAGGGTCAGGATATGTGTAGATATCCTGGAGCTAGGCAGTTTTCCTAGTTGGCAGGGAGGACAGTAGTTTTGGGCAGTTATTTTCTGTTTGTGGCAGGATTGATCTAGTAGCAGGAAGCAGGAAGGCAGCAACAAGGCACAGTGGCAACAAAAATTAGCATCAGAACCAGGTACTTGTTAAGTTATGTATTTATTTCTTTCTGTCATGAATTCAGTATTTATTGATAAATCTAAGTTATTGAAGTTGTTGTTATGAGAATCACTATTATACTAAGAAGTTACTGTTTCAGTTTACTTTCATAAAATGTTTAGAAAACTTAAATGATGTTTAGAATTATATGGGCATTACAGGAAAGCTGATTGTCATTAAACAAGAAGCCTCAAACAGAGATACATAGCCAGAAAATCAGAAGCTTCATTAAGACTTTACAATTCAGGAGCTTTTCTCTACCATCGACCATAACAAAATATCAAAACTGAGTATTTATACTCAAAACAACTTGCTCCCTTCAGAAGCACACTCTGGTCATTACATTCAAGGCTTGACGTCTGCATTTTCTTTTGTCAGGCTTCACTTGTATTCTTCTGTCAGACGCAAGATCGGATCGGTATGGGGTTCACAAGAAAATCCATGATAAGGAACTTTCGACTGACAGTCTGCCCTCCACGGCTAGATTTTCCATGCTTTCCATTTATGTGGTGAAACAAGGTTTCAACCACCTTCCCCATTTTCATTAACTACTTTCTTCGAGATCAGGGAGAGACCTGACACCTGTGAATTTTCCAAGCGAACTCATGACTCCTTTGAGTCAATTATGGTGCCTCGAGGCCATGCAGATATTTCTCGGTGATCGAATCGGGCGCTTTGCTCCTTGGCGCAACTCTTTTCCTTTCCCTGTGTGACCTTGGGCCATGACCTCGTGCTTATTCCAGGTGCATCACAATTTCACATATCGCGAACTCATGCTGCATTCTATACACAAACCTCTGAGTCGCGAAATCGCAAAGCTCGAGTCTGGTAACACGTGCCCCCTTTGATCAGACGACCCAGACGACATTGACATTTCGGGAAATCACGCTTCGCGAGTCTTAAAGAATCTTCCCTCTTACTTTCCTGACTCACAAAATTGGGAAAAGATGATCCGATGGTCCAACTCTCTCCTTTGATCAGCGGCTGCGATCTTTTCTCGATTTCACATTTCGCGTGTTCTGATGACTCTGCTCCTTGACTGCTCCATCTCATGAAACCACAAATCACTTATTGCACACTGGGTGTCCTTTGCAACACCAACGGCTAGGATGGACCTCATGATTTCAGACCTATGATGTTGTATTTCGTGCAATGGCAAGATCCTTATCACCCAATCATCGTCGATCTGATCTTCCTGGTGGATTTTCGCCGTTGAAAACTGACCTTTCTTGCTCGCTTGATTTACACTTATATTAGACCGCTTCAAATATTGCGCTTGGTGCTCACGACTACAGCCTATGAAAAATTACTCGGATGACTGCCTGAGGGCTCGAGAAAACAAAAGGATCAACGACAAAGGCAAAGAGAGAAGTGATCGACCTTAGGGAAAACATGAAAGCTAAGGGCCGATACTTCTCAGGCAAGCTGCTAAAGAAAATAGGTATATCAGACAGGTGAAGAAAAACAGGTGAAGACAAACAACTGAAATATACAAGTCTAGAAGAAAAATTACAATCGGGTCCGCACAAGGAGAGAAACAGGAAAAAATTACAGACATAGGTAGAAACCACAGACTCACAAGACCTTGACAAGTTTATGCACTAACAGGTTGATTACAGGTTTATTGGTAAAGGTTTACAACAGTATATCTCATAGTGATAGTGTGACAGTGGTTCCATCATTCTACCTATATGTCAGGGCGGTTGAACGGGGCAAGGACAGGTGGTTGTAGCCACCTTTCGTTTATAGCCAGAGAACATAGGGGGTTGCAGCCTCCTTCTAGTTGTAGCTAGAGAATTGGGGAGTTGGATCTTCCCTCAGGTTGTAGCCTGAGAAACTAGGGGGTTGGAGCCTCCTTCTAGTTGCAACTGGAAAACAAAGGAAGTTGGTGCTTCCAATGAATGTAATTCTTCAAGACATATAAGAA
>SNQJ01S0066643.1:31987-45274 GCA_010110895.2 Picea sitchensis
CTTCTTATGATACATGTTCTTGTCTTTTACTTTTTTTCTTTTAAGAATAAAAACATGATTAAGGAGCCCTTTTGCATTGGGTTTTATAAAATATATATCTACTAGTACTCATTAGCTTCTCTTTTACTTCAAGTAATATATGCACCATCTTTAAAAATTTGTAGAGGCAATCACTATGCACCATCCCACCGCTACGAAAAAACTAGCTTAAGCTTCATACATATATGTTTTCATGATACTTAAGGGTACTCCCCACCCCCCCCAACCCCCTCTAGCCTAAGAATTGGCTTGAATTGCTAGAGTGGCATAGGAATATGCTCTTACACATTATTCCCTAGCAATGGTTCCTATGAGAGCATGAACAACCTTGGGTACAACAAGTTACATTGTAGATTTTGTAGTATAGTCATACTCAAATGTTGAGTAGTTTAAGAAAGGATTTTAGGGTAGATTAGAAAGGATTTTAGGGTAGATTGGTAATCTAAATACTTACTTGGATAAAGATGTTACTAGAGGAGGAAAATTTGTTTCCTTTTAACCCACCAAATATGGTAGCATAAAGGCATGCAATGAGTGTGAATCGAGACGTCTCTAGTAGGGATGAGAGTTTGAAGGAATGAGTACCATGGAAGACATAACGACTCAAGATCTATCCAAATGAGCATTTGTAATATACCTACTATATTACATTTCTTATTATTTAATAATACGTTATAGGTTTGTTATTATGTAAATAGGCATTATAATATAAATAATAATTCAATGATAAGTCATGACCTTTGGAAAGAACATGACTTATCATTCCCCACATGTATTTATATACATGTATTGTATTTCATATGATGTCAAGTAAATATGTAAAATGGATAGTAAATAAAATTTAATTTATTATAAATATATGGAATTGTGTTATGTATTCATGATTTTCTCATGAAGTGGAGCACCAGATCCACTTCAACATTGAGGAGAACAAAGATAACCAATCAATGGTGGTTGAAATAGATGTGAGCAATCAAGAAACACATGTAAGTGTTCAGAAAATAGATTAATGAATATGGAGAAAATACATTAAGGATGAAAGAATTCAAGAAGTTGAAGTGAAAAAGTGTGTTAGTGATCCAATGGTTGTGAGATGGAGGATTGATGGTGGAAGAGAGTCTAGTGAGAAGGAGGAATGGTGAAGGGACCTCGAAGGGTTCTAATGGAAACACTGAAGAATGGTTATGAGTAGACGCAATAGTGCAAAATCACTCTAGTTCAATATGATGCATAATAAGGTTATTGAACAAGATTAGGATGATGGAAAAGAGTATCGAAGTGGATGCGTAACTATATGATGTGTTAAGATATGTGTTCTGGTTGTTTGGGGAGGACAAGATCCTAACAATGGACATGGTATAACTAGATAATAGTGGAGGTAACCCAATACTAACCCTACCCCTTGCACTTACTATAATTAATCATATAACACTACAACAATTCATTAGCAATATTTTAAGTTTTCCTAGTAGTCAGCATACTCCTACGGGGATAGTAGATAATAGTGTAAGTAGTCTTAATAATAGTGGAAATTTGAATATAGAAAGTAGTCCAATTGGGAGTTTTAGTTTGTTAAAAAGTGAGGATCTAAATTTGGTAATTCATCTTATTCTTAGGGGTTATGTGTTTGTTTACAACCTTATTGGTAACATGGTTGTTGTTCTGAAGTTTTCTCCAAGGAAGAGGGCACATGAGTGTTGAAGGGAATTTATTGTAGGATGGGTTTGACACTTCAAAGAAATTCCCTTACACTTCTATCATAGAGTCTTTACTCTTATGATGCTTGACATCTTCTATTTCTATTTAATGTAAGTTTTTTTTGGAATTACATATGCTAAGTAGAGTGTATGCCTTGGAGACTCCTTGTTATACATAGCATATGATTTCTTTCCTAAAATATATTATTAACCATTTTTTTTTATTTTTATAGAAAAAAAAACAAATTAATTAAAATTATCATTATATATGATAAGCTCGAAAATTGAACCCAGAAATGTCTTGGAAAGGAATTGAATTATATAGGATAAGTTGGATAATCAAACCAAAAAATGTGTAGGAAAGGAATTGAGACTTATTGATGGCCATGTATATGAAAGAGGTTGGAGAAAGAAAAGCACAATTTGAAAGAAATGAAATTGTTGTGAATGCATGATCAACTGTACTCAACAAGGTGCTCAAGGTGCTCACACTATGTTGTTGATCCACCAGAATCCTTTATATTACCAACGCAAGATTGTAGTAATTCTATTAGTGAATAAATATTTTAGTAATGGCACGTTGGGTTTAACTAATCCACAAATGTGAACACAACTTTTAGTAATGGCACGTTGGGGTTAACTAATTCATAAATGTGAACACAATGTTTTTTTTAGGGTTGTTTAAGTTGTTTTTTTGAATCCGCAATAAATCACAATTATACAGAATTAATCACTCAAATCTACAGATTCAACAATTTCTCATCTAATTTTAAACCAATATCTTTGAAAAAACAGCAAAACTTAATTACAAGCCAATATCCCATGAGAAGGACCAAAACTTAAAACATTCAGAATATAACTTAAAATTAATTGCCTCAATAGAAACGCATGTTGGTTCTTATAACATCCCACTCTTGCGCACATTGAGTGAACTTATTCTTTGAGGACACTTGCTTGCAAGTGATCCATATAGTTATACTATTGGCCATTTGATGATGATTATGAGGAATTATGGATTTGATGATATGTTATTTTGTTGTATTGACATAGATAGGTGCTATTGATTGGGTTCTCCTGAGTGTGCAGGACTTTGGACCTCGAGGATGTAGAGGCATCGATGAAACCCCTTGGACTCCAGACCGAGTTAGGGAGTGGATTGTTGGGTTGAATATTGTTGATGTGACATATGTACATATGACTAGATGTTATGATGATTGATTATTATTGTTGACATGATTCGTTGATGATGCAGGCTGACGATAGCTTGTAGACCAGACTCACATGTGGAGTAGAGGGGTCATGCAGGACAACTATAGACTTGAGGGAGAGACATGGCAGCAGCCCTAACACAGCCTACTAGAACTCCCATAGTGATAACAGTGATAATATGTTTACATATTTCGAATTTTTTATTTTTACTAGCATGGGAAATAACTAAAAAAAAAAAGTTTGCTTTCAATTTTAGAATGGAGCTTGAATATAAAAATAATGCTCACTTTCTGGTCTTAACAGACTCTGATTCATAATATATTTAAATGATATGGATTAAGAGAATGGCGAAGTGTAAAAGAAAAGGACGCTGGGACTTTGAAAACAAAAGTTTATCTATGAAGGATGTTGGTCTGGGTGTGAGTCAAAAGTTGATAATGATAATTACTCTTCTTCTTTGATGCCTTACTTCTTAACTATAATACACATGAAAAATATGTATGGATTATTGTCTTCTAAATATGATATCCAATACCATATATTAATGACCCACTAAATCCACTTTAATGAAAACTTATATCAATTTTAAATTTAATTATCATTTATATAGATATTTCAAACCTCAATCCATAAAATATGTAAAAACTAATGTTTAAAATACTTGAATGAATGGATTGATAGGTTACTTGATCAAAAACCTTCACTGAATCTCGTAAACAACCTCAATCCATAAAATATGTAGAAACTAATGTTTAAAGTACTTGAATGAATGAACTAATATGTTACTAGATCAAAAAACTTCACTAAATCTCATAAACAACCTCAATCCATAAAATATGTAGAAACTAATGTTTGAAATACTTGAATGAATGGACGAATATGTCAGTGGATCAAAAACCTTCATTGAATCTCATAAACAAACTCAATCCATAAAATGTGTAGAAACTAATTTCTAAAATACTTGAATGAATGAACGAATATGTTACTGGATCAAAAACCTTCACCAAATCTCATAAACAACCTCAATCCATAAAATATGTAGAAACTAATGTTTAAAATACTTGAATGAATGGACTAATATGTTACTGGATCAAAAAGATTCACTGAATCTCATAAACAACCTCAATCCATAAAATATGTAGAAACTAGTGTTTAAAATACTTGAATGAATGGACTAATATGTTACTCGATCAAAAAACTTTACTAAATCTCATAAAGAACAGCCAAAATTGTTTTCCTATAACCTATTTGTTGGCCCTGGGTTGTTAAAGGAAGTGAAGATCAAGGAGGAAGAGGTGAAATGCGAACTTCGCAGAAGACATAGTGACTGATACTGGGTCGAAGTGAGCAAAAGGGCAGAAAAGATGGAGCGAAGCCCGAGAAAGCAAGTCATCGAATGAGGAGATCGGTAACGATGGATAAGCAAGGAAGAAGGACCGTGGACGACCCAGCAAGTGGAAAAATCCATTGTTAGATGCTTTGGAGCACTGAGCGAGAAGGAAGAAAAGACAGGTTGGCAAAGCCCTGAAAATACGGGTCAAGTTCACCTAGGGTTTTAGACATCTAGGGTTTTGGACACCTATGTTTCGGCCTAAGGTTGTCGATGAGCCATTGTAATGTATAAATAAAGGTCTAAAGGTCCTAGGTTGGGTTGGTACTTTTGGTTGATACTTTTGGGTTGGTACAATATTTTTGTGAGCTAGATGTATTGTTGATGTGAGTAAGTATTGTATCGAGAGAGAGAAGTGTTGAGTACGAGAGCCTTCTGGACTGTAAGATCTTTAGCTGGGTGCGAAGATCAACCCTACAGCTGGGTGCGCAGGGAGAGGAGAGAAACATAGGAAAAGAGAGGAGATTTGCTAGCTAAGAGCATAGACAAGAACTGTATGCTTTACCCAAATATAATATAGCACAGTTCTGTGGGCGTAGCCCTAGAGAGAGGGTGAGCCACATATATTTGGTGTTGTGTTTGATTGGTACTTTGTTTCTATCATTTATATACTCTTATTACATTGTTGTGGAGGATCTGATAGATGTATGGAATAGATCAAAGCTGATAAGTGATATATGAATGTTGTGTTTCTTTTGTGTTATATCCACTTGATATTCCCTTTGGTTGTAGACATCTCTGTCCTACAACCCCCTCATAACTTCTTCAGGTCAGACTGCATCTGCTTTGCAAGTGTTTCCAAAAGGGCCAGTAGTTAGGGCTTGTTGGTGCGCTCTTGGAGCTGAACCCTAGGTCTGCCCTTGTGCCAACAAATGGTTTTGTTGCCGTGACATGAATCTTCTTGAGGGAATGTCAAGGTGGTTTCCATCGTAGACAAAAACTCAAAAGTTGATAGAAAATCAAGAAAGGGACTTCGCTGAAGCCCAGAACAAGAACCCTAATCTTCGTTTAGAGGACTGGTTGGAGAAATATATCTTTACCGATATACATGAAATATTATTTGGAGGAATCCATCAGGAGTTGTATGAATGGTTAGGTAGATTAGCAGATACCCAGTTCGAGATCCAATCTAGACCTCTTGTGGTTTGGACGTCGGAGTTGATCAAGAGGGTCAAGAAAGCTGATAACATTGTATCATGAGTAGTAGATCATTGGTTCGATAGTACCATTGGAGGGTACATCATAGAGTTTGTTGTTGACAGGGTAGAGTCATATAGCCAAGTTGAGAGATATTTCTTTAAGGGACCCAGAGGAAAATTTTTACAATTCCTGAAGCTGAGAAGAACATCTTGAAGATACAATAGATTGGTTGGATTCAGAAAGGCTAATGTTCAAAAATTCGGACAGAAACCGTGACACAGAAGCTGGATATACATGCAATGGGAGAGTATTCAGATAATTTCATCTTGCGGACCTATTTAAGCAGAACTATGGGGAGGAGGGTTTCTACAGTGGAGAGGAAGCAGATGTGACGGACGAAGAACATTCAAAACCCGTTGGGACGGAGGAATGACAAGCTGAAGATCTTCACCGAAGATAACTTGAAAAATCATAAACCGAACAGACGACTGAAGTAAGTACTATTATCCTTCCTGTTGATTCAGCAGTAAGCAACCAGAGTAATCTCGGTCACCAAAGTATCCAGAGAACTGTCAATAATAGTCCAGCAGATATTCATTTAAGAACCCCAGGAAGATCTATGGCAGATGAGATGAGGCTTCCTATCTTTAGGGGAGATGGATCTGAATATCCTGATCAACACTGGTTCCTATGTAAATCCGTATGGAATATTAAGAATGTCACAGATGAAACTGTCAAAAGAATCAAGTTTGGTACCACTCTAAGGGATTATGCATTGAGCTGGTACATGAAGCTTGTCCAAGGACTTGTATAGCCTAAACCATTGAATCAGATCAAGAACGCGTTGATTGCAAAGTTCAAGAAACCCAATTTGGAGTCACAATGTATCACAGAGATGAAAGAGATCAAGCAAAAAGGGGTCGAACCTGTTTGGGAATTCGATAAGAGATTCAAAACCTTGACAGATTGATTGAATTTTCAGATCCCAGACGAACAGAATAAAGAATGGTTCATTGTTTCCCTCTTATCACACATCAGAGTCCCTTTGATGCAGCAGAAGTTTTTTTCGCAGGCTGAGGCATTGGAAATCACCATGAAGCTAGAATCATCCCCTATGGGAGAATCTAGTTCAAGTATGAGTCAGATCTTGAGTCAACTAACTAGTTTTTCTCTACAGGTCGAAGATATGAAGAAAGACAAGAGCAAATATAAAGGAGAAGACATCTGGTGTGTCAGATGCAGATCAGAAGGCCATGACAAGGAACACTGCCCTCTATTCAATGAATACTTGGCTTCTAGAGCCCCGAGCCCTTTGAAGCAAGTCACTTTAACCTGGTGCGAGGTATGCAGAAACATACACCATACTGGCGAGTGTTATTATATGCAGAAGTATGTTTAGAAACCTACGAATTTGTACTGTACATTTTGTAAGTCTGTCGGGCATAATGATAGGGATTTTAGGGCTTATGATCTCATGCATGAAAGGTCAAGAGACATATATAAGATCCAAGGCGAAGTACAACAAGAAGGAAACACTACGCAGTATAACTCTCCTGGGAGAGGAAACTTCAATCCTCGCGGTGGATTCAGAGGAAGAGGACAAGGAGGAGGAATGAGAAGAGGCTAAGGAAAAATCATCTGTTATAATTGCGCACAACCCGAACACCTTGCAAGGGATTGTCAGAACCCTTGCACCACTTGCAGCTATTGCAGCTCATTTGACCATGATATAGAGGATTGTCCTTTGCTGATAGCTAAATTCTAGGAAAGAAGAGGACCTCAGCAGAACCCACAAGTGAAACTAATCTATGTTGAACCTCACGGCAAAGACCCTAGAGTCATTTTTATAACCAGAGGACGTGTTTTTACAGGAGAAGACAGACTGACCCAAGGGAAGACTACAAAAGATTCAGGAATTAGAAAAGTTGTAGAGACGACCCAAACCTTTTATGCAAAGAAAGAAAGACAAACATTTGAGGAAGCACGAAAAGAATTCAAAGGTGATCAAGGTTCCTCATCAAAGACAAGACCAGAAGCAAGAGAATATGGAATGCCTCAAGCATTTGATCAGTGTACTTCGCCAAGAGAAGGAAAAGAGGTAAGCAAGCTCATGGAATTTTTACATACTTGTATTAAATTGATTCAGGATGAAAGAGTTATCCAAGAGTTACAAAATTTAATCAGACAATATGAGCTAGGAAAGATATATCCCTTACTGAATAGGGAAGTACACCAGATCAGTAAGAAGAGAAGGAAAAATAAGGAATTACATCTAAATGCTCAAATAGGAGAGTATGAGATAGACTATGTGGTCCTCGACTTAGGGTCGAAGCTCAATGTCATGACGAAGAAAACTTGGGCATAGATGGGAAAACCAAAGTTGATCCATTCCCCTATCAGGATTAGGATGGATAATTAGTGAGTTGTCAACCCATTTGGATGATTGGAGCATGGCCCTATGGACATCGACGGAGTAAGAACGTTTGCAGATTTTGAGGTAATTGAAATAGTTGATGACAGTTGCCCTTACCCTATGTTGTTAGGAATTGATTGGGCCTTCAATAACTCTATTGTTGTTGACTTAAAAAAAATACATGTGACTTTTGAGAGATATGGCCTTAGGGTCATCGCACCTTTAGATCCCAATGAAGGTCAGCGATACATAGAGCCCATCAGAGAAGAAGATTTGTGCATGCGAACTAGAAAACATCTACAAGCTAACTGCCAGACAGTAAGACTACATTAATCCTACAACTGATCGGAACTTAATCTAGCGAAGTGAGGGTGCATGTTCATCAGACTCAGAAGAAGCACTGGAGAATTGGCAGAACAAGATGTATGAAGTATCTACAAGGAGATGTGTTGGATTAACTAGAGAAGTTTGTTGGATTAGCACAACAGTAAGTAACTTACCCACATTTGATGGTCTAAATCCGTTAGAAGCCTTCCTATCAGACTTTGAAGTAAGTGTACCAACACAACAGAGGTTGTTGGTAATGGATGAGGCCTTGAGAGCCACACCAACAAGATGGTGGGGGACACATAAACACAACATCACAGAATGGGTACAATGTCGTACCCTAATGACATCGCGGTTCTCAACACAAGAAGAAGGCTGCGAAGTTCGCTACACAGGTTGAAGTTGTCCAAAGGACCATGTGTGAAGCTATGAGGAAGCCTGGAGAAACATTCCTCAAGAACAATGGGTGCACAAATTCATTAACACACTAGACACAACACCTACTAACTGGTACCTCCAAGCAGAGTTGCACCTCATCACTACAAATTGGGAAGGTATGAATCAAAATTTTATAACTACATTCTTGTTTGAAATTCAATTTCCTTCAGTCGATCAAGCACTATAGATTTTCAGACAGAGAATACTTGAGGATTCCTTTATCCCTTCTTTAGAACAAGAAGAGGATGAATGGATTGCGCCTCTCCAAAAACTGCAAGGCTGTTACAACATTAATGCAGATGAAGATGATGGTCCCAGGAAAGTGAACATCGCCGAAATAGAAGGCCAGAGAGATGTGGAAGGACCAAGCATTAAGCTACCATTTATTAGACAGTCGATCACGATTAAGAAGGTCAATATTGGGACAGAGCAGACACCAAAGTTTGCAAATGTTGGAGATTACTGGAATGTTTCTACCATTGACAAGATTATAGAATTACTGCATGAATATCAAGACTTGTTTCCAACCATGTTTACTGATATGAAGGGAATCAAAGGACCTATGGGAGATATGAGGATCCCTTTAAATCCAAATGCAAGATCAGTCAAACAGAGACCTTACAGATTGAACCCTAAATATAAGGAAAAAGTGAAGATTGAGCTTGACATAATGTTGGAAGCAGGGATTATAGAACCTGTGGAAGAATCCGAGTGGATTATCCCTATGGTGGTACAAGACAAGAAGATAGGAGAGATCATAATATGTGTAGACCTCAGGAAGCTGAATGATGCATTCTTACATGATCCCTTCCCTACACCATTAACTGATGAAGTGTTAGATAACGTGGGAGGCCAAGAGGTATATTCTTTTACATATGGATTTTCAGGATACTATCAGCTCCGGATCGCCAAGGAAGATCGCCACAAGACTACATTTGCAACAGAATGGGGATCCTATCAATACACATTAATTCCATTCGGATTGAAGAATGCCCCAACCATCTTTTCTAGAGTGGTGGTTGAAGCGTTCAAAGAACTTTTGCATAAATTTTTAGAATCATATTTTGATGATTGGACTGTTTTTAGTTTATTAAAGAATCATATTGAATGTTTAAGACTAATGTTGGACAAATGAAAGCAGTGTCAAATTGCCTTGAATCTAAAGAAATGCATTTTCTTCTCACTGTTTGGGGTTCTATTAGGACACATTGTATGTAAGCAAGTATTACTGGTAGATCCATCCAAGATCTCTATTATAGTTGATCTACTCCCTCCTACAACAGTTAGACAGCTGTGCACTACATTGGGACACACAGGCTACTACAGGAAGTTCACTAAGGGATATGCTCATATTACAACACCCATGGAGAAGTTGTTGAAAAAGGATTGTCAGTTTAGTTGGACTGAAGAATGCCAGCAGAGCTTCGACACATTGAGACAGAAAATGGTTACTGTGACCATTTTAGTTTTTCCAGATTGGGCCAAGGAGTTTCATGTACATGTCGATGTATCTTCCATTGCTTTAGGAGTTGTATTAGCACAGCTGGGAGAAGGATATATTGACCACCCTCTATCTTTTGCTAGCAGGAAGCTATCAACTGCTAAGATTAACTACACCACCACTGAGCGAGAAGGGTTATCTATGGTGTACACACTGCATAAATTCCACCACTACTTGTTGGGAGGACACTTTAAATTGTTTACTGATCACTCTACGTTGAAATACCTAGTCAACAAGCCAGTGTTGGGGGTAAGAATATGAAGATGGCTTCTGTTATTTCAGGAGTATTATTTTGAGATCATAGTAAAGCCAGGAAGAATTAACAAGGGTCCTGACCAGTTGTCAAGGTTGGAACATGGAGAAGATCCCACTAATTTGGAATATACATTGTCGAATGCACAACTAATATCCATTAGAAATATCAATGACCACTTCAAAGGAATGGCACCTAGTGAATATACAATTCCACAGAGGAAACAACTAGTAGTGTGTGCAACAGACTTCTCGCTTATAGCTGGACATCTATACAAAATGGGCCTGGATGAGATATTGCGAAGGTGTGTTATGGAGGGAGAACGACCGCTAATCCTTGCAGAAGCTCATGAAGGCATCGCAGGAGGACAGTATGTAGGTAAAGAAACTGTGCAGAAGGTTCTTAGAATTGGACTTTGGTGGCCTACCTTACACAGAGATGCTAAAGATTATTCCAGAGCCTGCGATGTATGCCAAAGAGTTGGGAAACCGTCCAGAAGAGATGAAATTCCATTAGCACCACAACTGACCCTACAAGAATTTGAGAAATGGGCCATTGACTTTGTTGGACCTACAAACCCACCAAGAAAGTGTACAGGTGCAAGGTACATCATCATTGCGACAGAGTACTTGACCAGATGGGCTGAAGCAAGAGCAGTCAAGGACTGTAGTGAAACTACAGTTGTGCACTTCATATTCGATGACATTATAACCAAGTTTGGATGGCCAAAGATCCTTATGAGTGATCAAGGTACACATTTCATCAATAATACAGTTGAAGACCTGACTGACAAATTTGCAGTCCACCATCAGAAGAGAACATCGTACCATCCACAAGCCAATGGGACAGTTGAAGCATTCAACAAGATTTTGGAAACAACATTAACCAATCTTTGTTGTGTGAACAGGGATGATTGGGATTTAAGAGTACCAACAGTATTATGGGCCTATAGAACCAGTTGCAAGAAGTTAACAATGCAGACCCATTTTAAGTTGGTTTATGGTCTCGAAATTGTTGTTCCAATAGAGTATTTGGTACCATGCCTGAGAATTGTTTCCTTTACAGGTATGGATGACACTGGAGATGTTCAAGAGAGGCTTGCACATTTGTTCTAACTTGAAGAAGATAGATTTATTGCAGGATTCCATCAACAAGTATAGAAGGAAAGAGAGAAGGCCTACCATGAAAGGCACATCAAAAAGAAGGAATTTAGACAAGGAGATCTAGTGTTGGCTTATGATAGCAAGTTCATTAAGCATCCTGGGAAGTTTAGAACGCATTGGCTAGGGCCATACAAGATCGTTTATGTTACGGAGGGGGGAGCTACGCAACTGAAGACGTTGAGTGAAGAATGGAAGGAAGGATTAGTGAATAGGAGTCGGCTGAAGTTGTACTATGACAACCAGTTGCCTCGCGACTCTCAATAAAATCAAGAAGATCAAGGGTCTAGGTACCAAGTGTAGTTGAAACTGGGTACCAGACACGAAAAAGACATTCTGCACAAGGAGGAAGAGGAGGCATAAAGCAAAAAGCAAAGGTTGCACTGCACAGTTCGAAGTTAAAATACAACAGGAGAGTGAAATCGAAGTGCCTCGGGACGATTCATAGGTGAGTGTTGGGGGCCTGTTGGCCCTGAGTTGTTAAAGGAAGCGAATATCAAGGAGGAAAAGGTGAAATGTGAACTTCGTGGAAGACATAGTGACTGATACTGGGTCGAAGTGAGAAAAAGGGAAGAAAAGTGGAGAAAAGCCAAAGAAAGCAAGCCGTTGAATGAGGAGATCGGTAACAATAGATAAGCAAGGAAGAAGGACCGTGGGAGACCCAACAAGTGGAAAAATCTACCGTTAGATGCTTTGGAGCACCGTGTGAGAAGGAAGGAAAGACAGGCTGGCAAAGCCCTGAAAATACGAGGCAAGTTGACCTAGGGTTTTGGACACCTAGGTTTCGGACTAAGGCTGTCGGTGAGCCATTATAATGTATAAATAGAGGTCTAAAGGGCCTAGGTTGGGTTGGTACTTTTGGTTGATACTTTTGGGTTGGTACAACATTGTTGTGAGTTAGAGGTATTTTTTTATGTGAGTAAGTATTGTATCGAGAGAGAGAAGTGTTGAGTACGAGGGCCTTCTGGATTGTAAGATCTTTAGTTGGGTGCGAAGATCAACCCTACAGTTGGGTGCGTAGGGAAGGGAGAGAAACATAGGTGAAGAGAGGAGATCAGTTAGCTAAGAGCGCAGACAAGAATTGTATGTTTTACCCAAATATAATATAGCACAGTTCTGTGGACGTAGCCCTAGAGAGAGGGTGAACCACGTATATTTGGTGTTGTGTGTGATTGGTACTTTGTTTTTGTCATTTCTATATTGTTATTACATTGTTGTGAACAATCTGATAGATGTATGGAATAGATCAAAGTTGATAAGTGATATATGAATGTTGTGTTGCTTTTGTGTTAGATCCACTTGATATTCCCTTTGGTTGTAGACATATCTGTCCTACAACCCCCTCATCCCCCTCATAATTGCTTCGGATGAGACCGCATCTGCTTTGTAGGTGTTGCCAAAAGACCCAGTTGTTAGGGCTTGTTGGTGCGCTCTTGGAGCTGAACCCTGAATATGCCCCTGTGCCAACACTGTTATTTTGTCAAACACATTGTAAAATACTCCTAAAGACATATAACTTACTTGAACCCTATAAGTTATTATTTTGTCAAACACATTGTAAAATGCTCCTAAAGGCCTATAGAACTCCACTTTCTCTCATTCTTAAAGATCCATGAACTCCACTTTCCTAGAAAGCTATGTTGAAGACTAGGACCAACCACACAAGTTTTGAGTTTCATATAGGAGGCGTAGATTGTCAAGACTCTAGGGTCCACATTGG
>SNQJ01S0066644.1:9913-48178 GCA_010110895.2 Picea sitchensis
TTTATGACTCTGCTACTGGATGCATATTGATTATCGTATATAAACTATCAATCCGAAAGCAATTTAGATCAAAGAACCTATATATCACCCACAACAACAACCTTCTTCAATGCTACATAGCAGGGTGGATATTAGCGACCATCGTTTCTATCACGTGATATGCACAAAATGCTAGTAAAAATAGATGCATAACACCCATAAAACATAAAAGCTCACGTGGATTGCATGCCTCATGGGTGGAGACAATTCGACCTTGTCTCTTATGGCTCAATCGTTTCATTTGCCCAAGGTTTATTTGTAACCCTGCATATCACAGATCGAAGTGGGAGGCTTGTGATTAGCCTGGGGAGCCAGGTTCGGAAGCCAAGCTAAAAGAGAATAGATTTTGGGTATGTATTTAGCGGAATCGGTATGGATATTAAGAGTTATTTAGTGACAATTGTGGTTTTTTTTGCATTGGGAGATGAGTAATTGTGGGAATCGATGGCTTGGCGTTGAAGGAAAAGTACGAGGAGAAGCTTTGGAGGTGGTGAATCACGGTATAAGAGTGTCTCTCATTTATGGTTTTCATGAGAAAAGGAGGAGGAGGACATCTTGTGTAATTGTGTATTGCAGAAAACTGTATTGAATGGTACACTAGGAAAACAACGATCATTTCATCAAATTTATAGTGGGGATTCAGTTTCCTGCAGGACTGTACAGACTTCATTGACTATGTGAGCTACCCCCGTTGAGAAGATCAGAAACTATGATGGAGGACCTCCAAATTACACTAAGAGCATGCACTTTCATATTTGAGTTTGGCGGCAGATTCAAAATCAAAATTTTAATATCAGCTTTAGGTATGCGATTTAGTTGTTTAATTGGAGACTTGGGCCAGGCCCGCGGGGGGACTAAAGCGATACCCGACATCGCCCCAGCCCCCCCGCGGGCCTGGCCCAGGTCTCATGGGCGTCCACGGGGGCTGAGGTGATGCCGGTTTCGCTTTTGCATAAAAGTGGCATATTTCCACAACAATCCAACGCTAAGATAGACAACCAATGCTCTAGTCTGGCACCAATTGCGTCCAAGGTAGGAGCTCACAAAGAGCAAGGAGCACATCACAACTACAACAATAATAATTGGTTCCCGATGAGGTGATCAAGGTCGCATAGGCATTTGTTAATATTACATAGCTCTATACATTTATGTGTATCATGTTTATCAATTTATCACATTTTTTGTTGATTTTTTTTTTTTTAATGTTTTGTATTTAGGGTTGTTAAATAAACCTTTGTTAATATTACCTCAAAGGTTGTTGAATCAGTCTTTGTTAATATTACCTCAATACTAGATAAGGGGTACATCGACTCTTACTCGACGAGTTTATTCTTACTCGACTAGTTTAAGTCATTTGTTATTTGTTAACATCTCTTATTAAGTTCAAAATTATTTTTTTAACTACTTATATAAACAATACCATTTTTAAGATATAATAAATAACTAAAAGGTAGTTAGAACTTCTCCGCTATTTATAAAGAAAATCCCATCTTAATTATTACTAAAATTAAAATTTTATAATAAAAACAATGTGCGTTTTTGTTTGATATATGACATTTTTTGTTTGATACATGACTTGTGTGAGAAACCTATATCTATAAAACCTATGAGAGAATACCATACGCATTATTCTGCTTCAGATATAACATGTGCGAGAAACCTGTTCTATACGCATTTTTCTGCTTTATATACATGACTTGGTTGAGAAATTAGTGTGAGATATCCCTCACATTAGTTGTGGTTCCACCCGTCTATCCGTATGCTAAGTCTAGATGGGACCGTTACGTAGGCGTTGTCTCCGTTCCTTTTATCAATATACCCCAACTGTTATAAGTACTTTCCCTTTCAAAGTAGACTTTGATTGTGACTTAGTTAGTTTCCCTGATATGTTTTATTGATCCGGTGACCATTGATCTAACCTTTATCGGTACCTTAACCCAATGACTAGTGCTTTCCAATCAACCCGTACCTATCATTCGTTGGTTGATCGTTACCCTTGATCGTACTGTAGTTTACTGCTCCGATCGTACTAAGGATGATTGGACCATTGCACATTCTTTACCCATGAAACTTTGGTGATACATTGATCCTTACGTCACTCATGACCTTATGCCAGACTTAAGCTTGCCTTGAGAGATAGATCAATGTGATTAGGATCATAGATAGGTGCTCGGCTTGATTGAAAGATTGGCATTGAAATGAATCAACTCAGCACTATCATTGTCCCAACTAAGCCCTCATTATGTTGCCACCCATCTTAGTTTTAAGTCTTCTCAGCGGGGGTAGCTCACATAGTCAATGAAGTCTATACAGTCCTGGAGGAAACTGAATCCCCACTATAAATTTGATGAAATGATCTTTGCTTTCCTAGTGTACCATTCAATCTGGTTTCCTGCAATACACAATTACACAAGATATCCTCCTTCTCCTTTTCTCGTGAAAACCATAAATGTCTCGTGGGTGCAGTAATCCAAAGTCCAAATTGAAAACGTTGCACATGACAACAATACTCTGAGAGGACAAAACAATATTACCAAAATGCTATTTGATCTGTATGATATGATAATGGTATTTTTCGATTTACTGGCAGCGTCAGGTTGTAAATTAACCCTGCATTCATGTTCTTAGTGCACAAAATTATGTACACAACATGAAAACTTGTGTTGTTCCTAGCCCCTTGAACAAAATGTGGGATATCCTTTCAGAGCCTGTGTGCATTTTATTTAAGACTTTAGAGTCGAAGGTTTGATGTGGAATGTGAATGGTCACAAATTTTGCTGCAAAACCTTAGCAATAGGAAGACATGGTCACTCTATCCGGTGAATAGTAATTAAATATTATAAGCA
The DNA here is from genome assembly GCA_010110895.2 of Picea sitchensis. Classification (NCBI taxonomy): domain Eukaryota; kingdom Viridiplantae; phylum Streptophyta; class Pinopsida; order Pinales; family Pinaceae; genus Picea; species Picea sitchensis. The sequence continues at coordinate 12,799 of SNQJ01S0066644.1, forward strand.
CCCATATAGAGTAGTAATTAAATATTATAAGCATCCATGTAGACTTGATTCATTGAGCTCCTGTCATCATAATCCTACTTTAATATAATTTAATCTTATAATGATTTAGAGCACTCTGTCGGGGGTTTCACGACATTTCTCAGGTTATTTCAAACATGCTTTACAATTTTATTGGAACAGGTCATCAGGACCCCGGTCTGGATCATCGATTGGCTTCAGCGCTCAAAGCTAAATGCCCGAAACCAAATTCTAATTCGAACTCCGAGCCCACCGTGCCCTTGGATTTGAAACCCACACGTTTAGACGAGAAATACTACTTGGATCTTCAAGTAAAGCATGGAGTGTTGACCTCCGATCAAGTATTAATGTAAAATTTATTGGTAGTTGCTTTAAACGTTATTTATTTGTTAAAAAAATGTTCCACAGGCAGTGTGGAGAAAGTGTCGTTACTGTGAATGTCTCATATCTATTGAAATTGAAATGAGATGAGATAGTAGACTACTCCTAATTAGTCGCCACATCCTAGTTGTATTATTGGGTATCAATGTGCTTGCCAAAAGCATAATATAATGTAGTTCTCTAACATTTGGAAGTTAAAATATGTTTTTCCAGGTATGTGTCCAGCTACTTTATCAAGATTCAGACAAATCAACATATGTTGTTTTGATGTATTTTATAACAACAACTTAACTTTAATTTAGGAGAAGATATTCATCTTTTATAACAATATTAAAATTTAAATTCAAATAAAATTGCAAAGTCACAATCTCTCCATATACTCTATATATTGTCGATTCGGAATCTAGTAAAGTGAAAATATTAACTTACAATTACATGGTCAATTGATAATAACTTTCCAAGCGAAAGATTAATTCTACTATAAAGGAAACTAAAATATATAATATGAATGCTTGCATTTACTTTCGAAAGAGTAAGTTGTATAATATGGTTTTTATTTTTTAAAACATTATATTTACTTGGTTAAAAGGCTGAGAAAGGTTGAAATGTTGCATATTAATTATGTTTATATAAAAAGTTTAAATTAGAAAATGTTCATCTAAAATTTTTTACTTAAATTTCAAAAGAAAAATATAATATTAAAATTAAATATTTTTTTAATTTATATATTATTAATATTAAAAGATTCACTATGAAGACTCTTGTGTAATCTAGGATTCAGTAAACGAGGAGTGAGAGAAGGGAAAGTGTGCAATACTTAACATTTCATTGTGGGTTCAAGAAGTAGTCATCGATAGTTAAAAATTATGTTTGTGTAGTTAGAACTTAGATCTCTCTCCGTACATATTTGACGATGCATATATTGTTTCGAGTTATAGTGAATGCTATGCACCTTGATGTTGATACTATCCAGTTAGATCTCTTCGCACATATTTATTGTGCATGATTGTTGGGATTACCAATAAATCATTCAAACGTTCTAGCCAATAACTATACTTAATATAAGCATAACAAAGCGCCTTCTCGACCACTAAATCATAACCTAACAAATTATAAGCTAAAGTGGATATAAAGTTAACAAGTGTTGGTAAGTACAAATTCACCAAGGCAAATGAATTTAAAAGTTGATAAGAATTTGATAGGTACATGGTAACTAAAATAGAATACAATATTGTTTATATGGTTGTTTTATCATGATATCATCTAGTGTCTAACCATATAAACAGTCGCCTGCGCGTGGAGTCCTTGAGTTGAATTGGGATAGGAAAAATGTGAGAGAATTAGATAGAAATGCGGTGGATGTGGCAACGGCATGAAGCATAAGTCTTTTTTTTTTTCACATTTTCTCCTAATTTTTCTTAGTTTTCACAAATTTGTTAAAAGCTCTATAAAATTTATTAACAAATATGTTTTTGGATATGGTCAATATAACAATACTAATTAAAAAATTATTTATGTTTCATTCAAAATGTAACTATAAATTTCTTGTTTTAAATTATTATAAGTAAAAAGTATTAAAAAGTAGCATTGAATTTTTAAAGTATATTGTGATATTTTCATGGCATTATGCTCTACTGCTTATTGCTTTCATAGTGATAATAAAATTTAAAAGTAAACATTTAATGGTTGCTTTTATGATTTTGTTTATAGTAATTATGAGTTATTTTACCACATTACAAAAATGTTAATTTCATACCCAATTTAGAAATGGAGTTGCTCATGATGCTTTTCAATTTGATGGTTGATTTTGAGGTTTTGCATTTAATGGTACCAAGTGATAAAATATGATTTCAAATGATCCCTCCAAAATTTAATGTTTGAAAAAGAAAAAAAAAATTCAAAAACATCTTATTTATTTTAGGGTGTTGATTTTAAGGTTTTAGAGCTATTGTCTCTAAGTTTTGAAGCCCATGTTTGAAAATGTTGTAATTTTAACCCAGTTTAAAAAATGGTGTAAGGCACTTTTCCACTTTTTGATTTAAAGGGGGAGTTGATTTTGATGTTTTAACAAAATATGGGTTTTGGGCGAGTTCCTGTTTGAGGTCCACAGTTCTCATTTAAGTTGGTAACTATGTTTATGCATTTCTCTGAACTTTTCATCAAGTATATGAAGAATCACAGGAATCTAACTCCAAATGAATTATGGACCAGATTGGGGTTCTATATGGGAATAAAGAATTGGCTGATGGCTACATGCGGGAGGTTGAACGGATAGAGCCAGAAGAGAAGCCATCGGAAAATCAAACATCTTATTATGAAGAGTCCTCTATAAAAGTATTTTTTAACTTTGTATTCCATGGTAGATGATGTCTCTCAAAACTTTCATATTTATTTTTTCTGAATTTCATGTGAAAGATATGGCACATCTCCGGGGTCACATCAGGACAGCATTTTCTATCATAATACCATGCATGCTTTTCAGGAGACAAAAAGGGAGCCGTACATCAGACTCAATGCTAATATTTGATGATCAAATTTGCAGAAAACATTGGATATTTGAATTCCTCCTCTGAAAAATATCCAAATTCAAAAAACAATTATCTGAAATGGAGTCTGGAAGTGAAGTTATGATCATTTAAAATAAACAAAATTTCCAAGTTTTTTGGAAGCTTGGTACTTTTGGTTTTCAAAGTTTCATCCAAACTTCCTTTGGATCTTCTTCATTGCAAGAAGAAAAAGTGGATATTTTTAGACATCTCAATGGTGCATCTACTCCATCAAATCCATGTAGCATCCCATCTTCAAAAAATCTTCAAAGAGAACAAACTTACACAATTGCGAGATCTTCTTGGAGTGAAGGACAAGGTTGCGCCTTAGCTGCTTTTTATCATATATATTTTTTATGCATTATGTTAATTTCAAAGTAGTTAGGATTCCCATGAGGTTTTCCACTCTTTAGTCATTTGTTTTCATTTTTCTCATTCTTACTAATGCATTTGTACAATGGGTACTAACACATGGCCTTAGTTTGGGACTGCATTCATCATACACCCTAGTAGTGTTCTGTAGAGTGTTGGAGATATTATACATTCACCTATAATTATTTTCCTAAGTTTTATAGTCCAATGTTGATATCGGTTCCTTAGATGAGAATATTCTCTCTAGAGAATATTTCCCTATGGGGCGTTCCTCATGATTTGAGAAATTCAGTTACACTCAGTTAGACTGGTGGAAGTCACTCATGCATGGAAATTGTTGGAGCCGCCCTTGTTATTTAACCCGTCACAATTTTCATTCTTAATGCTTGAAATCTAAAAAATGGTTTCATTTTTCCCTCTGAGATATGAGATCCTAAAACTTAGTCACCATGAGCAACTTGATGATTGTTATACTCTCGAAGCAGGTCCTACCTTTCTTAAATGCTTCTTCTTTGTTGATTTCACGCCAGGGATCCTGGAGTACACCATAATATAATTCTGCGTCCCAAATACAGAATAGAAATGTTTAATTTTCCTCAAAAATACTTGAGGTAAAGTTTTCCCTCTTATGATTAAAAGCGTCATACCATTTTGGCGCCTCTGACATTAATCAGAGCCAAAATCTTATTGTCATGGCTTAGATGGCAGAGAACCACGAGGTCCCTTTTTTCAGATAACCCATGTCAAGTTAAAGGCAAAAAGGCTTATCATGAGTAAAGTTTCTCAATTTCTCCCTTTCTAGCGTTATCTTTTTCAAAAGTTACACACGTCTAAACTTCCATTCCTTTGAAATCTGGGAGCTGAAATTACATAGCACGATTAATTAATCCATAATCAAGATTATGCTTCCCTTTAGCTAAGTCATGTTGTGCCAGCGATCACCATGGGTTCCTTCGGCATAGAATTCTCCTAGGAACTTATCCTCAAAGCTCCAAAGTGTATGGTATAGAATATAATAATTATAAAATTCAATAGAGTCCCAAATCACGATTACACTTTTTGTATTAACAAGGTAGATGATCTTAGAGTCTGGGATGTTAGAAACTCAAGTGTTAAAGCAGAATCCCATTCTCTTAGTAGAAACATTGTTATATGATACAGCTGGGATTAATTAAAATTTTGGATCAATGAATATCCCACGCATTAATGTATGCACGATTCTCGAGGTAGCCTTTTTCCTCCATACACCAACTGAGATTTTGAAGCCTTAAAATTTATGACATAATAAGGAAATGGGCAGCTCTATGAATATAAGATCTGATTTTTATGGCAAAATTTATTTCTAAATATGATTTGTCAGAACGTTACGAAAGAGTCTTGAGTTTCAAATATATGTAAGAGTTTATGCCATTTTAACAAATGCATTTCATATTACACAGAGCACATTATATCTGAGTAAAATGAATTCTATATGTATATACACTTCTATCGCGGAAGAGCTAAAAAGCATAAAAACCGACTTCATGACTCCATAAAAAAGCATCAAAGGCCCGAAGATATTGAGGTTTTAGGGACAAACTCAGTTAATATATCACCGTCGCCATACGATATCGCTGGAGTCCCTATTTGGTCATATGTTTTGGATATTAAACAAGGTGAATGGATTATTGAGATGGCTTCAAATGACAACGAAAGAGATGATAACCACCAAGTACAAATAGTTGTCCAATCCGGAATGCACAAAGTAGCAACCGGAATGCATGGTTGCTTCCATATTATGACATGGTCAGATGGGAGTTGGATCGCTGTGGACATATAACTAAGGACATCATGAGCAGGCGAGAGAAAGTCACCATCGGACTTTTCGAGGCCAAACATCACATAAAACCATGTAAAACTTTGCAGTCCGACCACATATATGGTGTTGAGTTCTTGGAGGAGTTCAAGGAAAAGGAATGCATAAATTTATGATAAAACCATTTCCAGTTTGATAAAGGATTGGGTTTCCAACCGCATAAAGTTAAGCGATGATAGCCACAACATACCTTCAATCTCGGTTAGATTAGAATACCATTTACAAATATATGGCCATGATGACATATGGGTTAATATGGGAAAGAGGGACATCCGTTTTCACCTTGGGTGCCTCAATGTGTCCCGAACACAAAGCGGTTGGTTCAACACAACTAAACCCAAGACTTCACTGGATAAGCTTGACCAATGGAGTCCACAAGTAGGGAGGCGAAGGAGAATGGGAAGCCGTCGATCATTCTTGATGTTCGCGCCATTACTATGGGCCATAATTTTTCTATGACACCATTCCCGTTAATGAGCTGGAGTTGGACTCTACGGCGAAGATGAACTATACATGTATATCTGTGCAAAAGAATATGGGAAAATAAATTAGGAAATTTTCGCGTGAAATTTTATTGGGTGATGGTGCCCTGCATGCCGTCATTTTTATTTTTCCCGCCACCCGGATCTCGGACAACATAAGTAGATAAGAAAGCACCATGGTATGTGGAAGCACAATTATCATACCTTGGAGTCTTGGGACTTACGTTCCCACATGTACAATTGTTTATTCGACAAAGGCTTGTGTCGGGGATTCTACGACAGCGGTAATTAGCGGTGTAAACCAAAGAACAAAGGTACTCCAAAGAAGGTATGGTCATCTTTTACTTTTCGTTTGAATTCTTATTCTTCCCAGTAGATTTAAGACATAGCCAGAAGGCCATATGCAGAGACTAAATTTGGTCTCCATCAAATACAAGAAACACGACAGAGAATTAGAGTGAGAAACCATTGGAAGAAACCGAGGGCTCAAAGAGGGGCGTTTGAGCATGTCACCCTCGGATGACATTTCAGAACTGAAAGTTCCTATGAAAAGGAGATTCTAAGCGAATACAATGTGGCACCCAGGAGGAAAAGCTAGATGTTAGAGTTCCAAGAACATCGGCGTAGGCTGTCTTCCTATGATGTTCTTGCAGGTGAAAGTTTGAGTACGTCGGAGGCGAAACATAAAGATGTCGAAGGCTCTAAGGGTGCGACTCCCGATCAAGGAAAAAAACAGGACGGGGAGGAGCAAACTAAGAATCCGGAGGCCAGAGATGAAGACTCCGGACCGCCAAAGCGAGTTCGGTGGCTACTCAGGAAAAATCAGCCAGCGGATGGGAGAACCTATCACGCCAGTTACCCTTTGCGGTCGGCGTAGGAAGTATTATGTAGGATGGATAATGCTTGAAGAGTTGGGGAGGCCCATAAGAATGAAGAACTTCCCTCAGAATGAGTTTTCTTGAATGTTAAGAAGAAAAGCCGATGAGTGAAAAAGGAATTCTGCACAGGAAGGAGATCATTGTCGAGAAATATAGTTATAATGATGGAAAGGATAAAAATAATGAGTAATTCACTACTGAAATAGCATGGACACACGAACCGACGGAAATGAATTCTTAGTTGGGTAAAAAGCAGCAAAATAAAAATAAGCCTCATTACCAGAACCCTTGAAGCGGATTGGCCACAACAGCATGAAGGCCCCGGTAAGACCAGAGGCGGTAGGAGCGAAGCGAGGGCAGGTTGTTAGATAAAACGATAGATGCTCAAAAACTAAGCAAACCAAAAGCACAAGCCCCAGGTGAGTGCAGATGGTGGGATGCAAGCTAGCCGGCGGAAGGGATTTGATCCAGTATTTGTAGAGCTAGGAGTGGGAGATCAAGAGGTAAAATGATGAACAGCCAGTTTTCAAATCCCGGAGAATCGAGGAATTCGAAGAAAGAAGAACAACGGCACAACAAAATTTATACCAAAGTGGGCGATCACGGGCGTAAGCCCATCATTTGGTCAATGGAACCAAGGAACTTTATCTTCGGAGGAAGCTGGCGGCTTGGGTCTCTCGCCTTCCGGGAGGTTGTGATAGCCACAAACAACCGGGTTTCGGTGGGTACTCCTAGGTTCACCATTTCGAAGCAGATTAGAGGAAACATTCTATTAAAGAATGGGAGCATAACATGTGAAAACGAAGCAACAAGCAAAAGATAAGCAATTTCATGAGCCCTTTAATTTCCATGAAGCCGGGCGAAACATTTGGGCATTGACGAGAGGTAATGCCGAAGCGTTGATGCAAATGAATGTGGAAGAGATTCGGCCGATATCTGAGAGACTTCATGGTGACATAAGTGCAGAAGGTCAAATGCATGATTAAGCCAGCCCGCAGTGCTGCGCCCTTCCATCAACGCATCACGGATAGACGGATGGAAGGCGGATGCAACAACAATTATCCGCGATAATGTTATCTTTGAAACCGAATTGCATGCATAGCCGAGGCGTCGCGGGGATAGCCTCTCAAGCCCCGGTTGAAAGATGTTCGCCGTACTCTGACCTGCGATGAAGCAATGGCACCAAATTGAAGGCAGAGAAGGAGAAATGGAGCGGTGGCTCTCTCCTCTGCCATAACCGAAATTTTGTGACTATTGAGATTCTATCTTCGCTGAAATTGTAAACATACCTGAGAAAGAAACTAAGCGAGGCTGGACTTTTTGTGTCAGTTAGCAGTTGCCTTTTGAGGAGTTAATACAGTAATCAGAAGGAATTCTCAAATTAAGATGCATTTGTGTTAAAAGTTTGTTTCCTTGTATTTCATGTTGCATTTCATTCAATTTGTTCATAATTGATTATTAGCCGCTATACTTTAGTATGATACACTACTATAAGCGAAGATAGATTTTGGTTTTGTAATTGTTTACTTTGTTTTCCTCTATACCCGACTATCGTGGTGTAAAGACAGAGTCTGCATTTTTCATATATTCTCTGCTATATCGGTTATTTCCTTTCATTTTCTTCTTCTGTTTATTTGTGAGATTCTCCCCCGGCAGAAGCCTTACACTATAGACCTTGTTGCATTTTTCTCCCACCTCCACCTTTTATTAAAATCTAATCTGATTCGGGAAAGAACCTTTAGTTGCATCCCTATTTTATTCTAAAGCTAGTAAAATTCTCTTACTCATTAGAATTAGGCGACACTTATTCTCTCTGAAGTTTTTCACTTTTCTTTGTTCTCCATGGTACATCACAACTTAACCTGGCCAATATCCAGACGGGACTATCTGACCAAGCGCACATTGCCTTAAACCTTTTGACACAATTCTTAAAGCGACTACTAACCGAACGAGGCCGAGGCGGGTCATGGGCAACCATTGAACAAGATATAACTTTCCAGGAACAGTTGGAAGCTAGACCAGCGCCGATAGAAATATCCCTAGTTTCCATTCTTAGAAGGTTGGCCGTTTCTCTCTTCCTCATCCGCACCCACTTTGGATGCCTTCCCGATACATGCGTTTAAGCCTTAAGTATAGACTCCAAAACAACATAAACCTCGGTTTTATCACTAGGAGTTGCATGTGTCTCTCGCTACATGTCTGGAGTCAATGATTACGCTAATGCTCGGTGATTAACTGGGATAGGTGGCGGTTCCTCGATGCAATGGAGTGAGTGTCTCGATCTCTCTATATCACTACTATGGTGCGTGGATTACTCATGTAGCCTATATCTATTGTAAATTATTCACTCTTTGAATGTGGAAATGATTAATGAAATTTAACATTATTTCTCTCAATCTTCTTCTGCCTCCAATTCTCTCACCAAATGTGTGTATTATTGTTTATCTAGATCTATTATATGCAGGGGTTAACTACATTTTACAACTCTTTGATTTATGCTTATGGATATTTCCCTAGAATTCATGACCCTTTTTTAATTCCGCAAAGACTTTCTCGTTGGTGGCCTTGGATTTAAATCCAGATTTTGAAGTGACTGCATTTTCAATCAATTTATCACGCTTAACAAGAGTAAAAGCGGCATGTTTAATTCGGTATTTTTTATGTCTTTCTCCAGCAATTCGGTCTTTGGGCCCTTGCAATGGCTGTATATTTCATTCGATGTTCATCTTCAATGATCCTTGGGACTTTTGGGGGTGCATCTGGATGTTCTCATGTCGACCTATTTAGATCATCGATGGCAATGCGTACTCCTGTCAGTTCGATGTTCTTTTTCTTAACCTATTCATATAATGACAAAATTTGAGTAGCTATGTCCTGGAATTCTTGTAGACAAGGATATACTTGCTTTGTCATATCACAAAATTATTTGTGTACTTCATTAGCACATGTTTTTTGCTCTGTGACATTGTTCATTTCCTTCAGCATAGCATCCTATTTTTTCTTCCCTCCGAGTAGCGTTTTGAGCCTTATTCTCCTATTTCTTTATTATAATTCTCGATATTTTTGTGTGGCCTTTGTAAATGCTACACTAGAGGAATATAGCTATAGGATTACGCTCCGGAGTCTTCTCTTTTGCTCTATTGTTCCTGCCTTACCCCTATCTTTCTCTGTACAGTGGCTGCAATTTCTTCTTTTTTAGATTTCTTATGACGAAGTGATTCAGGTTCCTTCTCCAACCTTTCTTTTTTAGTTGCTTCTTTAGCTACATCTTCTTCTTTAGATTTCTTATAATGAGGTCCTTCAAGCCTTCTCCAACCTTTCTTTTTACTTACTACTTTGGCTATAGCTTCTTCGCCCTTCTTTTTAGGAGTGATTCATGATCAGCTATGTCCTTTCTTTTTTGATTTGTTGTAGCTTTAGTTGTAGCTTCTTCTTCATCTTTTTTCCTTGCCTTCTGCTTCTTTAGCTTCATTTTCTTGCTCGGCCTTTGAGTTTTCTTTAGTCATAGAGCTGCCTCCCCTTCTTAAGATAACCTCATCATAATTATGTGCCCTTTTGTATATATCCTCATCTCTCCATGTTTCATATTCACAAGGTCATTTATGCTTGCATAGTTTACAGTGTTGGCTGACAACCTTCCAAGGATCATATCTATGGAATATTCCTTCCCTGAAATGGAATGTTGCCAAAGCCTTTGCCTTAGCATGTGCCTCCTTTGATTTCTTGAAACTATATGATCCCACATAGAATGGTAGTGGTGTCCACGACAGTTTCTTATATTTGAAAGTACCCTATTTATATATACAAAGTTGTGGTAATATACCTCTGCAGCACCGAGTTTAATGGGAACAAATTTGGGAAATGCAGTGTGGGAGGTTTGGTTGATCGTAGATCCCTAATATATAAGTCTCATTCTCAAAATTTCTGACTATTGATAGGATTTTGTTGAATGCTTCCATTGCTTTCTTTTGATGCATGGTTAACCAGATTGAGAATAACAATTTAGGAACAAACTTGTCGAGTAGAAATTATTACAAATATTTTGATGGTGCACTTGATGTTGTAACTTCCACAAGTCTTGACCAATGGGCTTATGAATAAGGGAGGTCACTCACCATCTCCAGCCAATTCTTGGTGGCATATTGCTTGGCATACCCAATATCAGCAATTTTGGGATGGCAAAGTGGAAATGCAGATGCTTCCCCAGCACTACATGTTTTACTACTGATATGGATTTTTCAAGGTTGGTTGAGAGGATAGCCGCCCAGTTAAATGTATGACCAGTAGTTGTGATAGTTTGTAGCAAGGGAACCCAAGATTCATTGAATGTTGAAGTGTATGCTTCTCTATAAAGATTGCACGTAAGGGCTACAACATACCTGTAAGGGGCTCTGAGCATTTTTGTGGGATAATCTACGGATCTTGATCTAAAACTTACACATGGAACCCACCAATTCTTAATTATTTATCTGCAATCTAGAGGACATTTCAACATCCATTCATCTGTGAGTTGAATCTCTTCGGTAGGAAGCTTATAGAATTCATGTATAGTTGAGGCCTGGAATGATGCAATAACTTTCCCTTTAGTATCTTTTATCAACCTATTGTCAATGTCAGTTCGATGAATGATCCAAGAAATAGCCTCTGCACACAGGAACACTTCAGGATGTGCAACTATCTAATAAAGTCGAGACCTTTTTTAGAGCATGGTAGACACCCAGATCTTGATCATCATCTAGTGCCTCGAGATAGGATTCTTGGTGGAACATCTGGTAAATTTCTCCGCATTGATATGCCATGTCGTTTTCCATGATGCAGGCGATGTGATTGTAAATTTCCCTCCTTTGTATGACCTATCTTCAATAATGGTCTCTTTGCCTTGCCATGCCTCTTCTTGTAATGTTCCATAGATGTTCTTGCGATTCACTCGCAACAAGATAGGATGTTAGTATGTTTAATATATTCACATTTAAGTTGAGTTAAACTCTAAATCGATTGATATTAATTGATTTAGTGCAATTCAATTATGTCTTGTATTTCTTTGCAACAGTGTTCAAGTTAGAGCAATAGACTAATTTATTGAGCTTCGAAACTGTGGTACCATTTCTCATGCAAGGATACATTTATTCTTGTATAATACCTCATATTAATGTACGTTTCAAAAAATGTACCTTATTTTTTGAATGAGCATTACAGTTCAAAGTTCAGGAGAAGCTCTTAGAACGTCAACTTGTTCGCAGTTGTTAGCTTGTAGCACTTCTTCAACATTTACCTAGAAAATCTGAATCTACTCCGGTGTTCCTTATCCTCAAACCGGACTCCATCATGATTTATCCCCGCTAAAGGATTAGAGGGGTTTCACCTCAAAACATGCAAGAATAGACATTTAGTGCATTCCATATAAAGCATTCTAGATTCACCCTCTCAAATTATCCCTCTCCACTTTGTCGCCGCTTTACCATAATATACTAACCATGATTCAATCTAGTTATAACTATAAATACAATATTTTGTCATTGCACATGAGTTATTGGCTTTCTTAGAAGCTTCAAAATAGGTATGTAATCTTTAAAAGTTAGCCTACCTCTTATATCTCATATTATTGAGATCATTATAAGGGAAGTTGTTATTAGCTTTCTTATCACTGATACCTCAGCAAATTTATTGTCTTGGAGTTAATGGAAGGACGGGCTAATACTTGGGTAAGGCCTAACCTCAACTCTGTTGCACAAGTAGTAATTACATATTATAAACTCATATTTATATCCAGTATGGTCTTAGCATGTTATTCAAAAATGACAGATAACTGTCTATAAAAGGAAGTTATTCTGGTATGTACTGAAGAGTGAGATGAGTATGAGTATGTATGGACAGAATACTCATCTCACTGTTCAGTACATGAGACGTTCCTGCATCTGTATTGTAACGATGCAATTTTGGTCAACTATGACCTGTGGAACTACACCCTCTGGAACTTCTGACCCTGTGGAGCTACGCCCTCTGTTCACCCTCTGGAAATACGCCCTATGAAACTACAACCTTTGGATGGAAATACGCCCTATGGAACTATAACCTTTGGAACTATGACCTATGGAACTACGCCCTCTAGAACTATGACCTCTGGAACTATGACCTTTAGAACTATGCCCTGTAGAACTATGACCTATGGAACTATGACCTGTGGAACTACGCCCATATGGAACTATGACTTGTGGAACTACGCCCTGTGGAACTATGACCTCTAGAACTATGCCCTGTGGAACTATGACCTGTGGAACTACACCCTTTGGAACTATGACCTGTGGAACTATGCCCTCTGGAACTATGACCTGTGGAACTACACCCTCTAGAGCTAGGCCCTATGGAACTATGACCTGTGGAATTGTGATATGTGGAACTATGACCTCTAGAACTATGACCTTTGGAACTACGCCCTTTGGAACTATGACCTGTGGAACTACTTCCTCTGGAACCACACCTCTAGAACTATGACCTCTAGAGCTACACCCTCTGGAACTATGACCTGTGGAACTATGTCCTCTAGAACTTGGCCCTATGGAACTATGACCTATGGAATTGTGACCTGTGGAAGTATGACCTGTGGAACTACGCCCTCTGGAATTATGACCTATGGAACTATGCCCTTTGGAACTATGCCCTTTGGAACTCTAACCTCTAGAACTACGCCCTGTAGAACTATGACATGTGGAACTGTGACCTATGGAACTATGACCTGTGGAATTACGCCCTTTGGAACTACGCCCTTTGGAACTATGACCTGTGGAACTACGCCCTTTGAAACTATGACCTATGGAACTATGACCTATAGAAATACGCCCCGTGGAACTACACCCTCTGGAAATATGACTTGTTAGGAAACATGGTCATCAACCTTGGCAAAGACTTCCACTCCACAACGTCAAACATGATGATGTCAATCAACTCTCTACAAGAAGACCTTGAGGATGAGGAGATGGTACATCAATTGAAACATGACATGGAAATCGAACAACAAAATTCTCTCCCCTATAATGTAGGTCAAAAGGATCCTATCAGTGATCATGTGTTCTGCTAATTTCTTATGTTTTAAAAAGTGATTAGAATATTGGGTGTCTTTTTCAAGAAGTTTACTTTCAAAAACAATGAGGATGTAGTATTTATAGACATTTGAAAACCTCTTTATGTGGCTCAGGAGAGCCATCAATTTTGTATGAAACTCTATATCAATACTTCTAGAATGGTTTGTTGTTTAACTTTGCTACAACTACCAGCACTTTTAATATAATATTTTCGAGTTTCGGTTTTAAAAATCCAAGCAAAAAAAAATTATCATGACATGTTCGTGTGCACAAAACCATTTGTCATGCTTCATAATAAACTGTAGAATGTTTGAGAGATATAATAACATAGACAACATATGATTATGGCAGAGAGAATACATGGCATAGACCAACAACTTAATAGTCTAAGTTGTATAATATTTGGGAGATATAATAACAAAGACAACATATGATTATGGCACAACAAACACATGGGCATAGGCTAACAATTTAATAGTCTAATGCTAATTAATATATGTATCAACATAACCAGATTTTAACACACATACCACATAAAATGAACCACCATCAGAGAGAGAGAGATAGAGATGCAAAAACTATGAACAATGAAACAAAAATCAACATCACATAATGAAATCAAGTATATAGTAAGAAGTTGTGACTCAAGACGAGTGTATCAAGGTAGCTGTACTCCAAAGCATGGGCTTTCTCAAATCAAATAATAGGTTTACTCAAACTCTGAATTATTTTAATACGGTTGGCAATTAAAAAGCTCTCATATATATAAGAAAAAGCTTGCATGAGTTTCTTGTACTCTTCAATTTCATTGACCTACTTAATTTCATTGACCTACTTATTGTGGTCATTTGTTGAACATTAATACGAACTTCTTATCTTATCTTACCTCTAATTCTTATTAATGTTTTGAANAGAAAAAGCTTGCATGAGTTTCTTGTACTCTTCAATTTCATTGACCTACTTAATTTCATTGACCTACTTATTGTGGTCATTTGTTGAACATTAATACGAACTTCTTATCTTATCTTACCTCTAATTCTTATTAATGTTTTGAAAGTAAAATGTGGATATTGAAAGTTAGAACTAAAGACCTCATACACCTTAAAATTCTACACATAGGACTAGCATAGGCTTACTGAATAACTGAAGAGGCAACAATTGAGCACGATGGCCCTTACTATAAAAAAAATTCTCCTCCATCAATGTATCACAGATACAAGCTATTATAAGCCAAAGCTAGCACCTCTTTATAGTTTTGGGAAAACATAACCTATTCATCCATGAAAAGTATGATGCATGAACATGATATTCTAAACGAATGTGTACAAAGTCCGTGGCAATTAGAAGAGATAACTGAAAATTGTCGAATATCCCAAATAATGAGATGTATTGTAAAATTGCTTCATTATTCATGAAAGAACATGCAAAGGGGATCAGAACGCCCATCAACAACAGGATGAGAATTCATAAGACCATAGACTATATGAGGAAATTTTTATTGAATACCTATATATTGGCGTTAAGAGGACGATCCTTCAGCTTATCCATATGGTAGGAATTTTAATTATGTAACAGAGAAAATTGAGTTGTAACCAGAAGAACTCAGGTATTCAGCTAGTTCCAAGACCAGTTTAGAAACATTTCATTAATCTAAGCCTCATGGATAAACACACCAGTTTTGTCTATAAAAACAGTGCAATGTAAAGTTGTTTTCACATTGAAATTCAAGTCAAGGAGATTGAAACAAACATCAATGCTCTGGGTAATCAGGAATAAAGAAAATAACCATAGCTAAAAAATATACAAAAACAGTTAAGTAGAACAGGTTACAGCACTAAAGGCAAAATGCAAGAAAGCTTACAACTGTACAAATCGGTTTTACATTAGAATTATAGTAACACATGAATTGTGTGTCCTAACTGTGTATAATGCTAAAGAT
Source organism: Picea sitchensis (assembly GCA_010110895.2). Classification (NCBI taxonomy): domain Eukaryota; kingdom Viridiplantae; phylum Streptophyta; class Pinopsida; order Pinales; family Pinaceae; genus Picea; species Picea sitchensis. The sequence continues at coordinate 28,349 of SNQJ01S0066644.1, forward strand.
GCAAACATTTCAGATGAGAATGATTGCCTCTATGTCAGTCATCTAATTATCAAAACTAATACCTCCTTAGATTTAAAGTCACTCATGGAGATTTAATGTTCCTCTGGCACTCAGTAATTCAATAATTGAATTTTGAAAATCTAGTGTATGATTAATCATCTATGTAGGCATCAATAGCACTGGATACCTTCAGAAATCTTCGTTCTCGCCAGCAGTTGCTCACAGTTCTCTGGTTCAGGGGCAGAAGAATGGGCGCCCAGAGGAATGAAGCGGGCGCGAATTAGGAACAGAGGAATGGGCGCGCATAGAGGAATGAGGCTGGGGACGAATGAATTTGATAAGCGAATTGATGGCCTTGACTGAGGAAGCCGCCAGCCGCCTCCAAGGAGGACGTCAACGTCGTTGCCGGACGGAAAGATTGGCCGAAAGATCGCGCCACTGCGGGCGGGAGGATCAACAGGGATGTGACGGGTAACGGGGAGCTGGGGTTCCGACACGATCTGCGAGGGTAAATCGAAGACCGAAAACGGCTGTTGGCAAAGGTTCATTTGGTTTGGGGTTTAGCCTACGCTAATATTTTATTAACAAACACACAAAAGACCTGTAGCCTCTGTGTGTCAGGAGCAGAGATACAAATCGAGTGCAGATACGGACTTCTAATACCATGCGCATAACGCTGAATTAGATGTTCGTCTTCTTTGGCGACGAGTTGTATATATGTAAATCGAGGTTTCTAATTTATGTTCGAGACCTTAATATGTAAAAGAAGTACAAGCCAACATATAAAACAACTATTATAAAACAATACAACATCTAGTGAAAAACCGTGAAGGATATTGAATTTGTTTCTCTGGAAATTCGTCATTTGGTATAGGTAAACTGCATTCATCGCCTTCAGCTTTGTCTTCGTCTTCAGCTATTTCTTCTTCTTGCTTGGATTTTGATTGTATAAATTGAGATTGGTCTCGAGCGCCGGCCTCTGCACATATTGGTGGTTCCCCATGGGCAAGCTTAGACGCTTCTGTTTTTTTCCCTTCCCCCAATCCTTTCGATTCTTCCGCGCTTGCACTGCCTTTTGCTTTATCATAATCCTGTCGAATCGCCTCTGGATGCCTTGTTCTTTGATCGTCTTGTGCAACCCTAGATATCGAATTTCGTTGTCCTGCGGGACTCGAACTCTCGTCCTTTGACTGTGCCGATTGAACTGCCTTTCCACTGGCAGGAATCGCGTCTTGACTTTGTTGGTCGGAGATGTGAAGCAAAGGCAAGGAGACACGCAACGTTTGATTCTTAAACTTGGCGGTGATGCGCTTATCGATATTCAAATTCTGGGGGAGGCCGATAACCTTTCTGAATCTTTGCATTGTCTCCATTCTTCCTCCTACCTTCGTCATTTCCTCCATTTCCTTCACACCACGTTCTCCGCTGATGATGAGATTTCCCCAATTATCAATCAGCACTTTCAGATTTTCTTTTCTAAGACCTGCACAGACAAATCATCGATTCAATTATCTCAAAAAGTAATCTACAAACACATAGAGGCAACTTCATAAAAAGGAAAGGAAAGGTATAAGTATACATATATTCATTGAAATCACCTACCTGGGAGATCAACGATGACGATGCGAGCTTCAGGAGTCTCCTCCGTTCGTACTGCAGGTTCGAACTCAGACTCCATCCCCTACCTTAATCTCCTGTCTCAACAAACTGGGGAATGGAAGACAAATATATGCGAATGCTGCCAATATCGGGATAATATTTGCGCCTTCTTTTAATCACCACAAAACTAAGGTGCCGCTCCGCCACAGGACCAAAAAAGATAGAAGATAGATGGTACGAGTCTCTGTCAGTGAATGTGTATTTATATATGCAATTCAAGAGACGGATAGAGCCGCGTGATTTGGATCGCTTGGGGATGGGTTCAATGTGGAATATGAGATTCAAAATTTATAACACAGCCAATGTGTAAACGCCATTCAAAATTTACAACATTGTAACTAAAATCCGTTATTTTTGCATTCGTACAGTGATCTAAAATATTTTTCTTTTCTTTTTTAAAGTTTCTTACATATTTTATATTGTACGAGGTTTTATATGGTGATTTTCATCAGTTTTCATATTGTGATTTTTATCATAATGATGGAGGAGATTTGCGGATGGTTCCTTGGAGCTTTTGGATCAACTGGGGAGATTCATCTTTATGGAGCTCTTTTTTTTCATATTTTTGGATCATTTGATGGAAATCTTTGGTGTGGGGGAGTCTCACTTCTCTTTAGTTAGATGATTGTGCTTACTACTTGTTAGTCTTTTCACATGTGTCTTCTTTATTGATAATCCCTTGATTGCGCTTTTAATGGATTTGGAGCTTACTATCTCATTATGGTGGTTTGGTAGATATGCTTATCTTGGATATGGATGATGGTTCTAGTCCCAGAGGGGTTGGATGATGATGTTAGGAGGTATATGTATCATGTTGTTGTTGATGTTTTCTAGTGATTTGATGTGTTGATGTATGATGTTGGTGTCACTAGGATGGGGTGTTCTGCACGGTCTTCATGTGTTGGATGGGTGATGGGGGACACACCTGATGATTGGATTAGGTTAACATTTCTGTATGTCCCCTTCTCTTATGATGTTGCTATGGTGGGATAATTCATGTTTCCTTTGTGGGATTTCCCTATGTGATTTAACTTTATGATGTAGCATTTGCTAGACATAGCCTAGGGCAAAATGTGTTTCATAATGTTAATTAATGTGCTATTTCCTAATTTTGAGTTAGAGGGGGGGTACTAAATATGATTTGATGGTGATATAACCTTTTCCTAAGGTTAGATGGTGATTTTTGATGTAATAATCCTTGGTGGTGGTGCACCTTAGGTTGGACTTTATGTTTTGTTGTTATCATGGTGGGGTTTTGCTAGGGAGGGGTCTAGATTCATTGAATCTGAATATGTAACACGCGGATAGGGTCGAACTTGTCGATGCAGCCGCAACCTCGATCATTTGAAATAACGACTCTCCGATGAAATACACCGCCGAGAGTTGTTCGGGTAGACAAGATCTGAGTATCAAGATAAAACATACAATACATCCCAAGATAGATCTCTATAAATTCCATTTACACCGAACCATGTTCATGTGTAAATGGTACAGGGTACCATTTACATGGTACAGGGTGAGTGCAAGCTAATGATGGTCTCTCATGACACGTTAGTGGCAATGCAAACCTGGAAAAACAACAATCTGTTATCTTGGAGGGATTATTCAAGGTACTTTTACAATGAATTTGAATATGGTGTAAAAAGATAATATGTAGGAAATTGAATTAGCTTTCCAAATCTACAACTTTTATTCATAGAATTTGTGAATAACTAGGTCAAATTTGATTATTTCTAATAGTGGTATCTTATTTTCCCAACAAAATATAAGGTATATGTTTTTGTGCGTGCATGTGTTAAGTATCTTCACGATGGAATTTCATTCCAAAAACTTGCATGGTTGTATAGAACCCTTTTTTCTTGTGTCGTGTATTTGTTTGGAAATTTTTAATATTAATTTTAGATTTTTTTAAACTATCAAAGTCAACATATGCTTGAAATTACAACGTCTTTTGTTTGTGCAGGATAAGTGGGTGTTGACATGATAAAAAGAATTATATATTTTTTTGATCGTAGGTATCAGTCCCCTCTAGTGCCGCATATAACTCATTTTAGAAATGGTTAAGCTGAAAAAAGTTATAGTAGAAATAAGAGAGGTGTGTATTCTAGGATTTTGATATAGGTTAAGACAAAAATAGATTAAAAATAGTAAACAACATTTTTTTTTTTTAAATTATATATTTGAAATCTGCATAGCTGACTCGATCTATGTCTACACTTTTGTCAATAACTGAATTGTTTAGCCTATAGAGAAATAACGTCAAAGACAGAGATATAGAGGGGTATTCACAAAAATGGAGGTTTTTATCATTTTGCAGATCGAACCAATAGGTTTTCCATCCCGAACCTAAATCCGATCCAGCCAAATCAACATACACTTTGTCAATCCCGCCCCAAAAATGAATTCAAAGGAGCACTCACTTGCTCTAAGAGCACACACAAGTTCTAGGAGCGCGCACGTGTTCTAGGAGCACACACACACACTCTAGGAACGTGCACACGCTCTAGGAACATGCATGTGATCCCATAAATCATTTATTTCTCTATATTTGTCCTCCCTCTCCTACATCTATTCCCCCTTCACTATATCACTCTCACTCTCCCTCTCTACCCCCTTGTCTGTCTCCCTCTCTCCCTCACACTCGTATACATGGTAAGACCTAGACATGGCAAGACTTAGACATCAAAAGGCNTCTCTCTTCAACTCTTTCTCTCTCTCCTCATTGTTAGTCTCTGTCTCGGTCTCTCTTCTCTTCTTTGTCTCTCTATTCCGCATATTTGTCTCCCTTTGTATCCCCCCCTTTCTCTCATTCTCTCTCTACCCCGCTTCTATGTCTCCCTCTCTACCTCCCTTCCTCTCACTATCCCTCCCTCTACCCCCCTCTCTTTGTACCTCTCCTCCCTCTCCCTCTCTGTATCTACCTCTCACCTTTGTCTTTCTCTCTCCGCCCCCTCCTCCCTCTTTATCTCTACCCCTATTCTTTGTCTTTCTCTCTGCCCCTCTCACACTCTCTGTCCCCCCCCCCCAACTCATCCCTCTCTCTCTCCCCCCATGTCCCACTATCTCCCCTCTATCTCTCCTACATATACCCCTGTAACATCCCCGACCATTAACCCACTTGCCGGGGCAACGCTACTACACAGAACATTCTCATACTTATATATATAACATGCATATTAAATCTAATTAAAAAATTGTTCTAAACAATACAGAGTAAGCACATGATTACTGCTAATATACATCATTAAGGACATTAACAATAATTCATATGCGTAACAGAATACATGATAACATATAAGCATCACAGGCATGCAAAACATAATATTAAGCACAAACTGATACTTATATTTGAAATTGTAGTAATTCCACAACCTGCGTGCAGGCCTTCCACGAACCTCCCAGCCTTAGACCACGCTGTTGATCACTCTCAGCAGTAGGTCACCCCCGAGCTGAGACTAAGCTCCATCGGGCAAGGAATCCTAGGCTAGGCAAGGTCAACGAAAGACACACAGTTATAGAGGAAGGATTATTTCCCAGGAGTCACTTATGCCCATTGCTCACAGACCCTCATTCCCCACATGCCTGTCCCACCCCAGGAGTATACACCTTCACTGTCACCCAGACAGTCCTTCGACTGCTAAACCTCCCTTGCCTTAGGCTTCAGCAAAATACCAAACCAGAAGTCTCTGAGCTCTGTGGCAGCTACAAGACCCCTTCCAGGAGTTCTCACTTCCTCCGAGCACTTTCTCACTTGGAGAGAGTCGCTCACGGGATTGACAACCTGTTCTTTTGACCAATTCCATCACAGTGAGGACACAACGACAAGGCTCAACAACGTACAATCAATGGCAACAACCTCACACGGCCAGGAACTATGCGACCACAATAGCCCATTGGAATAGCACAACACGACTCAGGCAATTTTGGGTTTCTCAACTATGCAACACAGGACAGGTTCACAGTTCTCGTTTCAGAGATTCATGAGGTGTACAGAGATCCCACGCAGAGACTTAACGATTCAGGTAAGAATTCCCCAGAACAAACACTGAAATAGAGGTTGATCATAGACACCCACGAGTTCAAACGGAGGATAGAAAAATGGGAGGTCGCACCCCCAACACAGCTCCCTTCTATGGTTTTAACTGCATGCGCCCAGGTTGACACATGTCTCCCTGGGGTTGCATGCTCCCCATTTTTCACATGTTCCCCCAACCAGGAACTTAGTATAAAACATAACATTTACACAGCTTTGGAATAATATTTAATTATTATCCCCAAGGTCTTAAGCTCTTAATCTTAGCCCTTCTCCCAACCTTTCATCCGCCTCTCCCTTACCCAGATATTGTGGAAGCTTAGTCCCCCATCACGCATTCATCGTGGTCAGTCCAGACTCAAAGATGTTTTTATATTAATAATGTGCATCATTACATGTACAAAAACCAGGCTCTTGGCCTTCAATAGTTAGGATCTCTGGCCTAATAAACACATAAGTCCACCAACTTATATAAACTTGGCTCACCAGCCTAAAAAAACATAATTACAATTCATAATGCAATTGGGGCATGTCCTTGGGGTATTACAATCCCCTCCCCTTATTTTTGCACAGTCCTCAGTGCAACTTTCACACAACATCAACAAGTTTTCCAAAATCTTCAAAAAGATGAAGGTATTATGCCCGCATAGCATCTTCATTCTCCCATGTCGTGTCCTCAGGACCGTACCAGGTCCACTAGACCTTTACAAGTCCTATGTCTTGATTCCAGAGATGTTTAGTTTTCTGGTCCAATATGCGCACATGATGCACTTGCAGGACACCTTCTTATTCCACCTGGATCACATTCCAGTCAATCACATGATTAGGATCAAGTATATATTTCTTAAGTAAAAAAACATGAAACACATTATGTACAGTCATGGATGCAGGTAATGTAAGCATATATGTGACTGGCCCAATCCTTTCTAGAATTTCAAATGGCCCACAAAATCTGACTGCCAACTTGGAACAGTTTCCCAGCCTCAAGGAACTTCTATTGGTTTTTACTTTCAGAAAAACATGATCTCCCACTTTAAACTCTTTGTGGGTTTTGTTTAATTTTCTTCCTATCTTGGGCAACTTTCAAATTCTGCTTAATTTTCATCATTTTCTCTTCCATTTCCTTGAGAAACTCTGGCCCAACTACCGCTCTATCAGCTGGGTTATCCCAGCTTACTGAAGTATTTCACTTTCTGCCATAAAGTGCTTCAAATGGGCTCATCTTCAATGATGCTTGATACCCATTGTTGTAGGCGAATTCGACCAAGTGTAGGTAGTTTTCCCATCTCAATGGTTTGTCCATCACATACATCCTCAGTATGTCTTCTATCACTTGATTCACCCGCTTTGTCTGCCCATCTGACTCGGGATGATAGGTTGTACTGAAATTCAGATTCGTTATGAATTCCTTGAATAAGCCTTTCCAGAAATTCGAGGTAAATTTTGGGTCTCTGTCAGACACAATTGTCTTGGGAATTCTATGCAATCGTGCCACTTCCTTCATAAAAATATCAACAACCTCCATTGCCTTGTGAGTATCCTTTAACATAATTAAATGGGCAACTTTCGTAAGCTTGTCCACCACTACCATAATTGAATCATGCTGCTTGCATGTTCTGGGAAATCCTCTGATGAAATCCATTGTCACCACTTCCCACTTCCATTGAGGAATGGGTAAAGGTTGCAACAATCCAACTGGGTTCCTATGCTCATCTTTAACCTTTTGGCATTCCATACATCTGGCGATGTATTCTGCAATCTCTTTCTTCATACCTGGCCAAAAGTAATGGCTCTTGATTGCTGCCACAGTCTTCTGATATCCAGGGTGCCCAACATAAGGAACGTTATGCATTTCTCTCATAATCGCAAGTTTCAAACCATGGGCATTAGGTACATAAACAATGTTCTTGTACAGAAGTATTCCATCAGTCTCTAACTTATAATATTCCACTCCTTGTGATGTCTTATCTTGTTGTAGCTTCGCTACCAATTCCCGGTACTGCAATTCTATGCTTGCAGCTTCCAAAAATATGCTCTTTAGATCGGTTTGATACATGCTAATGGTTGTAGCATGTAATTCGTTTACTCTCATGCTAAGTGCATCGACCACTTTATTCTCCTTCCCTTTTATATTCTTGATATCAAAATCGTATTCACAGAGAAATTCCAGCCACCTACTCTGCCTAGCATTCAAGGTTGGTTGATGAAACAAATGCTTCAGACTGTTACGATCTGTTCTCAATTAAAACCTCCTTCCCATGAGGTAATCTCTTCATTTAATCAGAGCGTGAACGATGGCCGCTAAATCCAAATCATGAGTTGCGTAGTTCCTTTCATGCTCTTTCAACTTTCTGGATTCATAAAAAATTACGAATCCATTCTGACTGAGGACTCCTCCCAGTCCTTATTTGCATGCATCGGTGCATACCACAAAATCTTCATTTGGATATGTGATCCTCATAATTGGAGCACTAGTTAACAGTTGCTTCAATCGCTGAAAGATTTTCTCACAATCTTTTGTCCACTGAAACTTCTTCTCCTTCCTTTGCAAGGAAGTGATAAGGTGAGCTAACCTCGAGAACCCTGCGATGAACCTTCTGTAATAACTAGCTAAACCCATAAAGGATCTGACTTCTGTCACATTCTTATGCGCTGAGAATTCTCTGATGGCCTCAATCTTTTCAGGATCTACCGCTATCCCATCTTTCAAAATAATATGCCCCAAGTAATGGATTTGATCCTGATAAAAAGAGAACTTGCTCATCTCCAAATACAGTTGGTGCTCTCTTAGCACTTGCAACACCATCCTAAGATGTTGTTCATGCTCTTCCTCTGACTTAGAATACACCAGAATGTCATCCAGGAAGACTATGACCAACTTGTCTAGATAGTCCTTGAACACACCATTCACCAAGCACATAAAAACAATAGGTGCATTTGACAGCCCAAACGACACCACTGTGAACTTGTAATGACCATACCTTGTTCTAAAGGTAGTCTTGTTGATGTATTCATCCTTAATCCTTACCTGGTGGTATCCTGACCTGAGGTTGATCTTCGAAAATATCTTTTCATCCTTCAACTGATCCAAGAGGTCATCAATCCTCGGCAGAGGATACTTGTTCTTTACAGTTACCTTGTTCAATTGTCTGAAATCAATACACAATCTCAATGTTCCATCCTTATTCTTCATGAATAGAACTAGGGCACCCCAAGGTGACACGCTTGAGCATATGTACCCCTTCTTCAGAAGCTCCTCAAGCTGCAATTGTAGTTCTTTCATCTCTGGCGTACTCATTGTATAAGGAGCTTTCGATACTAGAGTTGCTCTAGGCATCAAGTTTACAAAGAAGTCAATATCTCTTTTCAGAGGTAATCCTGGTACCTCCTTAAATACATCTTCAAAATCCTTTAGTACCTCATGATATCCAATACCTGACACCTTATCCTTGGGTGTTTCCTCCACATGGGCTGCAAATAATTGACATCCTTTTCTGTAGCCCTTCTTCAACTACATTGCTAAGATTTCTCTAATAGCAACAGTTCTAGGAATTCCTTGGACTGTTTTCCGATTCCCTTCCTCATCCAGGTAAGTGAATGCCTTTTTACGACTGTCCAAGATGACATGGTGCTGGTCCAACTAGTCCATCCCAATTAAACAATCACAAGAGCCTAAAGGCAGAATTTTCAATGTAGCCTTCGTGCTCAGTCCATTCATGTCCATAGGATAGGACTTAACCAACTCAATGACTTTCCTATTGGTTCCTGTAGTCAGCTTCACTAACCAACATTTTTCATGTTTTCTTCTTGATAAATGCAAACTTTCCACCACTCTAGGATCTATATAACTATGGCTATCCCCTGAATCAATTAAAATAGTAAAGGCATGGTTGTTAATCATACCTTCCACTTCAATCATGTGCGACTGAAATTCAACTTGCTTGTTGTCCAGGGATGTGTAAATCCTTGGAATTCTACTACCCATGTCCTCCTGTTAAGAACCAAATATCAATATAGCATAGAAAAACCTCAGAAAAAGTACTCAACGCCTTGAAAAAGAGATAATTTCAGATAATAAGCCTCTTCGAGGGGGCAACCTCCTTTTACTCCACTTAAATGTTCAAGTACAAGATGATTCAAAAGATAGAAATGTCTCCTTAAGGTATATATAGGAGACTAGGAGGTGTAATTACAACCAATAGCCTAAAGCCGACATAAATAAAATACTTGATTACTAATACAATATGCCCCAATTGAGGGAATTGTGAGTAATATTGGGGCTGTATGCCCCCCTCCAACCAGGACAAGTTTGTCCATAGCAGCTTGAGAGTAGCTTTCTGGATATACGTATAAAGACTCATCTTCCCAAGTGGAATCTTGACCAGGTACTTTCCTCCACTTAATGACATACACTGAAATGGATCTATTCTTCAGATGGCGAATTCTTGTGTATGCGATTGATAGCTTGAGCTTCAATATGATTTTTTTCCTTCCTTGTTAAGTTCTGAAAATATAGTTTGAGCTGGGATCTTGTAAGCCTATAACCTTCTTTAAGCATGAAACATGGGCAGGTGTACTCATGAAGATGCAGTGAACTCCAATTTGTATGCCATAGTGCCAATCTTTGCAACACCTTATAGGGCCATGGTACTTGAGTGATAATTTATTATCCTTCTTTGCTTGCTTGGGGGACATGTTGTTTGTATGTTTGTAGTCTTAAAATACCCAATCCCCCTACTTCAAAACTAACCACTATGATGTTGATGTACTTGTTGTTTCACAATAGATTATATTGCCATGGTAAGGTTGTCCTTTAAGATTTGGAGGAACTTGTTGTTGATTCTTGATATAATCTTCCACTTCTTGAAAGATCTTTTATTTTTAGAGAAGTGATGGAGGGTGGGTATCCATAAAGAGTTACCATAAATGGTGTCATTTTTGTTCTGATTATGAAGGAAGTGTTATACCATTACTTAAAGGTAACCATTTGAACCATTATTATTACTGTTTATCAAGACGGTGTCAAAGGTATCCCCTTCCAATCAGTTGTTCACTATATCGGTTTGTCCATCCAGTTGGGGATGATAAGATGGAGCTATGAGCCAATTGAGTACCAAACAGAAAATAATTATGTCCAAAATGTCGGTGAAGATGGGATCTGTCACTTACAATAATCTTTGAATATACCGTAGCAGCTTTTGAACTATCTCCACGAGATGCGGTGGAAACTATACTAGCTTTGAAGGGGATGAGAGAGTGCACAAGGGTGTGCGTGCCCAGATGGGATCTATCAACAATCACCATGATGACACTCTTTCCTTGGATTTGGTAACCACAGTGATGAAATCCATGGAAACCCATGAGAGCCTCCTGCCAGTGACTTGGGATGGATAATGGTTGTAAAGGGCCACAGGGGTCTTAATTATTTCCACCTTATTTTGTTGTGAATAGGCAATTACGCCACAAACCTTTGAACATCGGGTTTAAAGGCCATCCCAAAAAAAATCATTCTTGACTCTATGGTGGGTTTTGAAATCGGGTGCCTCTCGGAGAGGTGTGCAATTCCAATAGTACCCTTTGTTTGAGTTGGGGTTCTTACATAGAAATATAAGTGATCTTTGTTTTCATAGTGAATCATTTTCCCATGTAAATGTCGATGCTTGGAATCCTGTTTTAACCTTTGAATGAGAGTCCACCTTTTCATCATTATTCCATTCATCCTGCTTCTATTATCCAATGGGTTGGATGATGGATATACCAGAGAGAAGACCTCAACATCTTCATCCTTTCTTGAGTCATCTGCCACAACATTTTCTTCCATTTTATAGGCGATTTCAAAATCATAACCCAATATCTTGGTTACCCATTTTTGTTGTTCTTACGAAGATGATCTTTGTTCAAAGTATTTAAGACTATCATGATCTGTTTTGACCTTTAGGTGCCTACCTATTAGGTAAGGAAGGCGTTTCTTCAATGCATGTAGGTATTGCCATGAATTTTTTCTACTCATAAATGGGTTTGTGTAGAAGTCATTTCCCTTGGGTGAATTAGACTTTCAAAAGGCAAGGGCCTTCCTTCTTGCGATGGGAAAGCACCAATTCCATTTCCCAAGGCATCACATTTCCACAATAAAGGTTTTTGTGAAGTCTAGAGTGGTCAAGACATGAGATTTACACATCACCTCTTCAGTTGTTCAAAGAAATCTTTAGTTGCCTCTAAGGTCCATGAAAATGCATCCTTCTTAGTTGGTGCCATTAGCGGTCGCGCTATTCTTCCATAGTTAGAATATAGGCTTGCGGTGTAGTAACACATCCAAACCCAAAAATCCTCTAAGATTCTTGAATGTTTTGAGAATCAACGGAGTCCATCATGGCCTAATCTTATTAGGGTCTACCTTGAAACAACTTCATGAGATACAATACTTGACCCAAATACTCTACCTCCTTTACTCCAAAACTTGTTGGATGGTTTGACATATAGTTGTTGCTCCTTGAGTAGTTGTAGCACCTTGTCAACATGTAAAGCACATGATCCTCCCAAGACTTACTATAGATTGGTATATCATCCAAAAATGCTAACACAAATTTGAGAAGGAAGATTATTGCTGAAAACAGAATTCATCAACCCTTGAATGTGGAAGGTGCATTTGTAAAGACCAAAGGCATGACCAAAAATTCATAATGGCTTCAGCAGGTTGAGAATGTTGTTTTGGGATATCTTCTTCCTTCATTTTGATCTGATGATACCCCGAACATAGATCCAATTTTGTGAAATGGGTGCTCCTTGTAGTTCATCTAACAATTCATCATTAGCGGGGAATGGGAGCTTATCTTGTATGGTGATCTTGTTGAGCTCTCTATAATCGGACACATAGCACCATGAGCTATCTTTCTTGGGCCACCAGCTACAAGCTGGTGTAGGTAAGAACTTTGGCTAGGTCTAATAATGCCGACCTCTAACATTTCTTCAACCATGCACTCAATTTCCTCTTAAGAGTAGGGTATGTATTTATTGATGTTAGGGGAAGACTCCCGGAGATTAGGTGAATTTCATGATTATGATTTGGAGTTGGCTGAGGAGACCTTTGGGAATATCTTCAAAATACTTTGGAATGCTTATCAATGATACTTTGGGATCTTGAGGAATAGATAGCTTAAACGTTTGAACATCTAACCGGTATAGTTGTGAATAGCATGCTTGATGCCCCCTTTTCAATAATTTTTAATGGAATGATTTAGAGCTTATCCCGCCTTACAGTTTCCACAGTACCTCTTAACTCAAATTTTCTTTTTCAACTTCAATACAAATTTCTTGAAAGTTCTTGAAAATTAAAACCATTATTCCACAATGATTGTAACCATTTAGTTCCTAATTTTTCAACATCTACACCATATGGGTATAGAAATCATTAGACTATTCATTACATATTCCCCATGGTAAGATTGATCTTATTGCATTTTCTGAGCAATTGATGGTTCCTCCATTTGCAATCATTACTTGAAACTCGGCATTGGATATACAAAGAAATTGAGATCTTTGGATAATTTATAGTGAATGAAATTATGAGTGCGCCGAAATCAGTTGGGACTATTACCTTTTCTTTTGATGTATCCTTCGACCTTGAGGGGTTTGAGGAATGATAATTCCAGCCAATGCATTACACAATGTCGTTGGAGTCAACTCTTCATCTGAAGAATTGCTTCTATGTTTTCATCTTGAGATGGGTCTTGTTCTTGTTCTTCTCTTCTGATCTATGTAGAATAATTTCTACTCACCACACTTGTCCCTTACTATACTTGCTATCTGAATTAAAGCATAAACCTTTCTTTTCTTTCCTCCAATTGTTGAAGTATCAACCTTGTATATTGAGGGTGTTTTTAGAAGAACGTGATTTCTCTCTATAGATGTTGGGATTACTTCTGTAGCCATGTATATTTTTACTTTCAACATTTCTTGCCTTAAATGCATTCTTAATGATTTGGGTTTCCAAGGTGAACCTCATGTTGAATCATTATCCTTTAAAGCTCCCTATGAATACATCAATCAAAGTGCTCATATGGAATATGGAGTTACCTTTATATTCCAATCTTTGGAAGTTCTCAATTGCTGATGCTTGAACCCTTTTGCCAAAGAGATTTATCAATTGGCTAAAGAATGTATTGCTCCCTTGTATCCTCATGGTGTGCTATCATTTCTTCGTGAAAATTGTCCAAGTGTGAGTGATTTAGAGAACTCGTCCATCAATACCATACAAATTAGTGATTTGCGAGAACAAATCCATCAATACCATACAAATTGATTAGGTTCTAAATATAAAGAGGCAATTTGTACCTTTTGTGTATGTGGCACATTATGGAGATCAAAGAATTGCTCCATCTGACGTATCCATGTGATTGGGTCCTTGTCATCAAACTTCCTCATATCAATCTTAGGAATGTGGTTGGTCTTCAAACCAAAGTTGGAGTTTCTCAATTCTTGATTCATCTTCCTTTTGTCCTCATCATGAATTTCATGGGATGCATTTTCACTTTCAGGTGTCTTCCCTGTTACGAAATTTTTCAATACTTCCATGATCTCCCCTTTTAAACCATCCATCTTAGTATCCAACTTAGATTATGTTGAATCCATCTTATTTTGTAGTTCATTTATGTCCCTACACATTTCTTCACCTTCATCAAGAGTCCAAGTAGGATTTTCTGGAGGCTTATTTGGTGTAGAAGTTCCCTTTTTTGGTGGCATGTTGTCCAAGTATCACTTTTGAACCTTGATTTTGAGGTGGTTCTGCTAGACAATATTTCTTCTGTTGTATCTCCCAAGTTTCATCCCTTCTGGGTATGAAACTTTCTTTTATGTAGTTCTCTGATATTTCTTCTCTGCAATGCCATAGGTATGATCAAAATTGGATGTGCCAAGTGGAATTTATGGTAACTTCCCCACAACTTGCCGATTTTTGGCCTTTCCAAGAGATCTCACTTGTATAGAGTGCCCCACACAAAATAATTGATATAAAATTTTGAAACTCGCACCAGAAATACTATAGGCTATCCATGATCCAATGAAACTAGTCCCACTCAATTTGGATACTCTAGGAAGACGTTATGATTGTTTTACCTGGAACACCTTCTTGAGACTAGTCAATAGGACTAGTCTGATACAATATCTTACACATGGTGTATCTACAAATTTAAGATGATATAGAAGCTGAAATTTTTACCAAAGATACCTTACTAATTTCTTTAAATAGCCTCTAGAGTTCAGGTTCTGAAACATTACAGAAATTTTTTTATAGCAAAAATTCCGCAATGACTCAGTTCAGGATGATTCCATAACCCTATCTTGTACAGGCTGTATCACCAAAATTATAAGGCCTCAGGAGATGAATTTTGAACCCAACGTACCCTAATCTGTCTACTAAATATCCTCCAAGTCGTTCCTTCTGAAACGTTGTAGAAAAAAAGTTCTAGCAAAAATTCCAAGGTGTCTAAGATGTAGCAGCGAAACCCCAAGACCTTGAGCTCTGCTACCATATGTTAAGAACCTGTTGGCAGCCAATTCAATTTTTCCATTGCCCTATAAGCTATCTACACCTGTGTCTTCTGAAATTCAAATTGTCTTCGCATTTTGTAAATAGACAATATTTTCATTTCGTGCGACACTTGCAAATTGGTCTCCATTTAGTTTTCACGACTGTAAGCGTGAAAACTCCTCCATCGTTCTTTGAACTGTCATGATCTTTTATTGATAGTTTTGGCACTTACCTTTGGATTATCATTATGTGGCTAAAATGATTTTTGAAACTGTGCCTATTTGCCTATTCTTACTTCGATTGCGCAACTTGATTTTTATTTAATTGGCAAGGCATTGAGCATGAAAATTTATGTTTTTTGAAACTTCCCTAGTCATTGAATTACATAGGGGTCATGGTTTATTTTTGTTTTTATATATATGATGTGATCCTTATGTTAAAATTTTTATAGCTCTTGGTTTGTTAAATCAATTGTCACAATGTTTTCAAACCTTTGATTAAAATGTTTGATTATGCAATGGCGCGATGGTTAAACATTTGGGTTTGATTTCACATTGAATAATACAATGGCGCATTGGTATATCATTCATCGTTTGATTTTTGGGTCGGATGAACAGTATGGTTTGAACTATGTTATGATTGTTTCAACAGAGGATTAATTTGGCAGTTGTACTTTGCCATTACTATTTTGCATGGCGGTAAGTGATTCCACCACCCTCACATGCGCACATTAATGCTTCCCCTTTGATCGTTCATAGTGGTTAGACCGAATGACTCTGCTCCTCTGTGCTGGTGTTTTTGAACCAAACCCTTACCATTTGCTCGCACCATGGCTCCAGTCGTGAGGGCTGAACCGAATGGTAGCCATGCTCTATTGATGTTCGACAGTGCCCGTGGTGACCTCGAGGAAAATGGGTGGCTCCCGTTCATACATAAATTTGAAGGTTTTAACCTCTTCATGGTTAGGGAATTCGCCATGACCTTTGACGGCTATCGAGCCAAGGTCGGCGATGTTCAATTGCAAATGGACGAGAAGTTTATCAGTCTTGCTACATGTTTGCCTACCACTGGACAATGATGGTCCAAGAATTGCAAAGTGGAAGAGGTCCCTTGGACTTTGCTCTTTCAGTCGCGTAAGGTTAGCTCCTGTGACAAAGGTTTGCCCGTGACCATGCTTAAACAACGTTGGTATGAGTTACTGATGATTATCAAACAATTTATCACCTGCGAAGGTCGGTATGGTTTTGTTTTCTTACACCACCTTCGTTTGTTGATGGTCTTTATGGGTTTTGAGCTCAATATGCCGTATTATTTGCATAGAAGCCTGTTCAAAATGTCTAAGAAGTACAAAAGGAACCAGGCTGACAGCAAGATTTTTCACTATGGGCTGGTTAAAATGATTGTTGTTTCTCATTTAGGCTTAAACGGAGACTGTTGGAACGATTTTCTTGTTCGCAATGGTTTTGAGGATTCTGTTACCTGTTTAACCCCCGGTACCCTACAGTATTCTGTTACCTAAACCCTTACCCGACTTACCAATCAACCTACCCCACTCTGTGACCAAGGATGTCGAAACTGTTAAGCCTGTGGGCAAGAAACCCAAAGCCAAACCCACTGCAAACGCCACAGGAAAAAAAAATGCATGTTTAATCTCTCATATGGCAAGGAATAAGCCAAAACCCCCGGTCAATCCTAACCCTATCGTGTTGAGCGAGGACTCTGATTCAGAGATTGAACGTTTTTTGGCAAATGAATATCCCTATTCAGAAGGTTTGTCTGCCAAACCCTCATATGACTTCGTGTCAAACCTACCACCTTGCTTGCAAAACGACCCTAACTACCCAGACATTAAGCTGCCTTGTGAAACCCCCGGTCATTCATCTAAACCCTCTCCTGCTCTGTCGAAGCCTACAGTGCCACCCTGTGATCAATGCAGCTCATGGTTAGAGAGATATTATCTTGATGTGCCGATCCTACAGTCAAAGATTAAATCTTTGGAGGACCAGGTTACACTGCTTATCCATCAAAGAGATGAACTACAGACCATTGATAAAAGACAAAGAACGACAGGCTCCATTTTGTTTAAAAATGTGGAATCGGCCACGGCTGTGGTGAATTCTAAGCTGGCGTAATTGGATAACCTTGTCACACAGGTATGTGTAATATCAATCATTTTTGTAAATAGTATGAGTTTATATAACGATTCAAATTTGGTTTGAATAGCTCTCTTCAGTATTAATTGTTTTAGTTACATTGTATACTTAGCCTTGCTTTGATTGAATGGAATTTTGTTTCCCAGTTTAGTTTCGATTAGATTTTGATCGATCAGATTTGATTTGATATGGATTTGAGTTGTTTGATTTAGCCAAAATGAATGCTCTGTTGTCGATTGAAGTCGTTTGATAGACACAAGCTGTTTTCGATTCTGAACACGATCGCATTTCATTTTGATTTCGTTATGATGTATATGCTATGATTGGTAACAATTGTGATATGGTTAACTGTTACAGTTTTATGTCCATATGGTTTTCGAACAACTCGAATACAGTTTGGATTGTTTTTAAAATGATTCTGTACAAATTCACCCAAATCGTGAATGGATTCAATTCATAACGGTTATGTGAAACCCAGCCGGTTAAATCGTTTTGGTTTGCTGTTAGAATGACCCTGTTATCGGTTGAATTTGTAATGAATATTCAGTTACGAGTTGATTTGTAAAACGAGATTGGATTCACTATTATTCTATATTCAACTTAGTCATGATTTGTTTCGATTGTTGCCCAGTTTATGATTATCATCTCTGTCGACTTGATGATGGTTGCGATCACTATTAATTGATCCTGTCTGTTGACTGTTTAACGCTCAGCGATCGAAATATATGGCGAATTTTGATTGATGTTGTTATATTTACCCATGATCGTAACAGTCTTTCCATCTTTTTATTTAATTAAAACAACATGAATCTTATGCTACATTATTATAGCTATAACGAATGGATTCTGGTTGTGTTGGATTAGATCGTATCGCACATGATATGATTCACTATGGATTTCATTTGATATGAAACAGTCTTGTTACTGTTCGACCCGATTTTATGGTAAAATGAAATAGAGTATTCTCACCCCTGTTTAGATTAAATCACTTTTGATTTTGTTTTATATTGAATGATAAAATCATTTGAAGCATTAGTGATTCGTTTTTAGTGTTTATTGAAAGAAAATTGGATTTGATCCTTTTAAAAAAAAGATTTGATTTGATTTCTATCTGATCCTGTATGTTATTTTAGACTAGCTACAGAATCAGATGATTCTGTAGCTAAGTCTGTAGAATCAAATTTTTATTGTTTTGTAAATGAAATACCCTTCTAACTTGTTATTTTTAACCTATTGCATATAAATTCGAAATTACAGTGGATTTGATGAGCAGTTAGGGGATATTTCAAAGATTTCATTTGCATTTTAATTTCCTAGTTTAGTTGATTTTGGGATATCTCCCAGATTATGTAAAACAGTTTGATATTATCCACAGGGAGGTTTTACCCTATGGAGAGACTTATAAATACCTATTATTTTTGTAATAATGGATATCCTCATTCGTGGGAGAACAAGGATATGGAGTTTTAATACAGACCGAGGCAGAATTTGGTGTTTTGTTACAGCTTTAGCTTCTCATTATATCAATATTTTGTTTCATGTTGTGTATATCAATTTGTATCTGGTTAATGACTACTTTAGCTATCTTAATCATGTGCAAATGATATAATTTAATCATTGTTATCCATATCTGGTTTCTTCTATGTATTTAAAGAACATAGAAATTGCTTAATTCAGTTTGTGAACGACATATTTCTCTTCTTCATAAGTTGAATTATAAAGTATAAGTTTTTGCATAACAGGTTTCCCTTATTGCAGAGATTTATAAATCATAAAATTGTTATGATTTTTTTTTTTATGTCTTGTTTGTCCTGTAAACAACTCAAAGAGCAGCGCAGCCTATCGTTTACGAGAAGCTTATGGACTAACCGGTGTGAGTTTACTTCCTCCGACCAGCTTCGAAGTCATCATACACAGGACAAACTAGGAGCGCTTCCAGTTCAATTTGTCATTTATTTGTTGGCATATTTGTTAGTATTGTTAGTTAGATATATATGTTTAATATATTATATTGTTTAATTTCAGTAAATATATTAGATCGTTTAATTTCAGTAAGTTTTATTTCTTATTCATAAAATATAAAAATATAAAAATATATCTGGCTGTCTTAGGGCAGAAAACACATGAGTTTTACAGGTTTTATTCAAATCTGCAAGTTGTGTATATTGTATATTTGTGAATAAATTGTAATTCAACTAGTAGTTAGACAGTTAATTAGTAGAGTTAGTGTAATAGTAATTAATATAATAGTTAGAGTAATTTGTATTTAGTTTTAGTTTAATTTAGTAGTTTGTTTTAATTAGATAAGTGTATTAGTTAGTTTTAGTTAATTTGTTTTATTAGTATTAGTTTTAGTTAGTTTTAGTTAGTTTAGTTTGTTTTATTTGTTTTAGTTAGATTAGTTAGTTTAGATTAGTTTTCTCTTTGATTTTTCTAGGATCTTAGAGCGGCCAACGGAG